>JAQQSZ010008649.1:0-12988 GCA_028646595.1 Phalanger gymnotis
TGTGTGTGTGTGTGATGGATTCCTTTGGCAGTCTGCTAAAGAAGGATAAAGACCTTTCCCATAGTAATGTTAATGAAAAATAATTCTGTTCCCCTAATCTCTTCACATGTATAGTGAGAACAGGCTTAAAATGGAAATGCCCTAGGGAGGAGGTAACCTAAAAATCACAGTGTAATTGACAGATATCAGGTTCTTTCTTTTACTGGGAAGACAATGCTAGGTGGAATTATGCCCTTGGAGAAAGGGAACAGAGAAGGATTTAAAGGAGGGGAAAGGAGTGACCAAAACAAAAATTCATCCAGTTTTACAATTTGCCTTAGGACCAGACCCAATCGAAATAAAACAGATAGAAAACAATACTACCAATTTGTAAATAAGAAATGCTGTGGTATGAACTGAATATGTAAGGGGTTAAGAGTGAAGAAAGAAGATTTTTTTAAAGTGGATTTTATATTTGATCCTGGAGATAATAGGGAATTACCTGGCATTTATTAGGTAGGTAATTGGAGTTTATAGAGCAGGGCAGAGTAACATATCTGCATTTTAGGAAAGTCATTTTGGCAGCTAATGGATGGTAGGAGCATGGTTATTGTGTTTGTCCTTTGTTCTAGAAGAGGACCATGACATCAGGGAGATGATGACATGACTTGCAGATGACTCTGATTTGAGTAAGGGAGGGCCTTGCAAGGTCCCCGGACTCACTTTCTCCTCCAGAGTCATCTGGGTCCGGTGGCCAGATATTCATCAGGACAACTGGAGATGGCCCAAGATGCAATGGGAGACCTTGGCTCTTTTAGGCTAAGATCTTTTCGGGTTCTCACTTTGAGTGAGGTAATGCCTATTCAGTGAATTGGATTGGAGTAGGGAAAGATTTGAGGCAGGTAGATTAATTAGTTAAGGAAGGAGTCAATGAGGACCTAAACTAAGCTGCTGTCTATGTTAATAGAAAGAATGGGATAGATGTGAGAGATGTGGAAGTAGAATTTACACAAAAATTGTCAAAAACTGTTTTTGTGGGTTAGACAGAGGGAAGAGTTGTAGATGAATCCAGTTGTTGTGTTTGTCCTTCATTCTAGAAGAGGAGCATGACATCAGGGAGATGATGACATGACTTGCAGTTAACTCTGATTTGAATGAGGGAGGCCTGTGCAAGGTCACCAGCCTCATTTTCTCCTCCAGAGTCATCTGGGTCCAGTGACCAGATATTCATCAGGACAACTGGAGATGGCCTAGGATGCAATGGGACACCCTGACCTTTTTAGGCTAAGGTCTTTCCAGGTTCTCACTTTGAGTGAGGTAATGCCCATTCAGTGAATAGGCCATGGATTGGAGTGGGGAAAGACTTGAGGCAGGGACACCAACCAACCAGTAGTAGTCCAGGTAAGAGGTGAGAAGAGTTTGTATCAGTGAAGTAGAGGCTGGTACCCAATGAGAGCCTGTACCAAATTGAGTATCATAGAGAAAATGGTATTTAAGGAAGGCTAATTCAGTAGTAGAGTTCAGAGTGAAGTCTACCAGTAAAAGACAGGGAGAAAAATTAAGAGGCTATTGAAGTTACTTGTATGTGAGATGAAGGAGATAAGGACTAGCTTCTAGTACCCCTTTCTGTGCTGTCTACATGGCAGGCATTCAGTAAATATTTATTGATTAAGCATTGGTGCTGTGGCAATGAGGCTAGAGAGATAAATGGTATCATCAGAGTGACATTCTGAAGGATGGATGAAGAGAGCTTGGTGACTGACTGAATATAGAGGCGGAAAGAAGAAAAGACTCTCTCTGAGGTTTCAAGTTTGGAGAACTGGAGGAAATGATTGTATCACTGATAGAAAAGGCAGAGTTGGAAAGGAGAACACTTTGGAGAGGGAGAAGTTAAAGATCAGCAATGTGTTTTTGTGTTGAATTGACACATGGCACTCCAATGGAGATATAGCTAGCAATTATATAGTGTTTTGATGCTTTTCAAAGTGCTTTACAAATGTTATCTCATTTTTTGACCTCACAACCACCCTAGAAGGTAAATGCTAGTATTATCTCCAATTTACAGATGAGGGAATTTGAGGCAAACGAAAGGTTAAAAGACTTGCCTAGAGTCACGCAGCTAGTGTCAGAGCCTACATTTGAACTCAAGTCCTCCTGTGTCTCGTTTCAGCACTCCATACGCCGAGTTTTCTAGCTAGCCTAAAGATATATGGAGAAATAATGAAGGGTGAAATGAGCAGAACCAAGAAGATATTGTATACAGTAACAGCAATATTGTTTTAAGAATGGCTTTGAACAAATAAGTTATTTTGATTATTATAAATCCCCAAATTAACAATAAAGGACATACGAAGAAAGACATTATCTGCATCCAGAGAAAGAAGTGATAAATAGAAGTATATATGCAATAATTTAACATACATACATACATATGTATGTGGATGTATGTGTATATATATACACATATATACATATATATACATATATGTCTATATATTATATATATATATACTCTGTGTGTGTGTGTCTAATGGGGGAGGGAAGAAAAAAAGAAAAATTAAGAAATTTATCTGATTACTTTGTTGTATATTAAAAAGGAATAGCTAGTTATATGATAAACTTGCAATTTCATGAGGAATTATCTTTTTTGTTATATTATGTTATGGAAATACATGTTTTATTCCACAAAAATAAAATAAAATTTTAAAAATGAGATATGGAGAAAGGGAACTAGAATCCAGGAAAGATGTGAGGAACGACTAGAGATGTAGGTTTGAGAGTCATCTACATAGAGGTTATAGTTGAAGTCTCAGAGTGCATTAGCTTTCTAAACAAGAAGAAAGAACAGTGTGTGACGATTGAGTCTTGAGGGGCTATCGTTGATGGGGAAGGAAGAGTCACAGAAAGGACAATCAGAGAAACAGGAGAAGGTTACAAAGAGGACAACTTTATAGAAGATAAGAGACAATGAATGAATGGAGGGAAAAGCTTGCCTCAGACCCTTACTAGCTGTGCGACCCTGGGCAAGTCACTTAACCCCGTTTGCCTCAGTTTCCTCATCTGTAAAATGAGGCGGAGAGGGAAATGGCAAACTGCTCCAGTATCTCTGCCAAGAAAACCCCATATGGGGTCATGAAGAGTTAGAATAAAATGAAGGAACAAGAAGAAGTTAAAATTACTTTGTTATTGCAACTCACATTTATCTACCAATCATTCAACAAAAATTTAGTAACTGCGTCTGAGTGCTAGGGATACAGACAACAGGATCTTTAGCACTTGAGTAGGCGGGTAGTGGGACGCCATTGGGAAGAAAAAATTTCTGACTCTGGTTCTTTATTAGTTCTCCATTCTTCTTTCAGATCTACCGAGGCCATGGACAAGAAGGCGAGAACTATAGGGAAGAGTCACTAAGACCCAAACGAGCCGGTAAGCGAGCCTTTTTGCAAAGCTGCACCTCCGTGTGATTCTAATAAAACATATGGAATTCGTGAATACTCATTGACCAACAGAGAAGCAACATGACACAATGGGCTTGGAGTCCAGAACCACTAGAGTTAGCCTTTATATAGCACTTTACGAATATCATTTCATCTAATCCTCACATCAACTCTGGGAAGTGGGTGTTAATATTATCCCCATTTTACAGGTTGGGAAACTGAGGCAAACAGAGGTTAAGTGACTTGCCCAGCTAGTACATTTTGGAGGCTGGATCTGAGCTCAGATTTTTCTGGCTCCAGGTCTGGCTCACTAATACACTATCCCACTTAGCTGCCTAAGGGTTCAACTTTTCCTTCTGATATTTGCGCTGGCTGTGTCACCTTGGTGAAGTCGCTTAACCTCTGTAATATCTAATGATTCATAAAGGAATTAGCACAAACATCGATGTAACTGCTGTTCCCACACAGGATCAGCGTCCTTGAAATACACAATATACCGTGCATAGGTTATAGATTTGATGCCTTGGGGAGTTCTTGGAACTTTTTCAGGAGATGGGATGCTCCAAAACCTTCACCTGGGACAGGTGGGGGGAAGTTTATATGTAGTGTGCAGAAGAGAGGGAGGAATGAGGAGGGGAAGGCTACTGGGAGGAGACACTTGGAGCAGCCCTAGATTTCTATTCTTCTACAAGTGCTGTTGCCAAGAGATCAAAGGATCACCTATGCTATTATGGGTCTAAAGCTGTCACGGACCTTGGAAGTCCCCTGGGAATAATATTGCCCGTGGTATCTGCCAATCAGCAGCTAGGCGATGCTGTGGATAGAGTGCGGGGCCTGGAGTCAGAAAGACTCATCTTCCTGACCTCAAATCTGGCCTCAGATACTTCTGAGCTGTGTGACCCTGGGCAAGTCATTTGACCCTGTTTGCCTCCATTTCCTCATCTGTAAAATGAGCTGGAGAAGGAAATGGCAAACCACTCCAGTATCTTTGCCAAAACAACCCCAAATGGGGTCTCGAAGAGTCAGTCACAACTAAATTGACTAAACAATAAAAAATCTGCCAAAGCCCCAAAAGTTTACCATTTTATATGAGGATCATAGAAGCAGTAAGCATATGACATGAGATTTGAACTCTGGCCCCGTGACTCCACACTTTCTGTAGCTACTGCAGAGCAGAGGTGGGTCAATGCAAAAAACAGGGATGGGGAAGCTTGGCCAAGGGTGCCCCTGCTGTTGTCAGGGATGATAGGCCAAGGAAGGTAAGCCTCCAGTAAAATGTCCTCTGTGATTGATACATTTTTTTTTCACTGTGGAACAAAGTTCCAGCTGCCTCACCCTAGGTACAGCTCTGCCTTTCAGGTCAATAAGGGTCTTTTCAGTCTTGCTCTCTATCGCATTGCTTCTTCTCCAGAAGATCTTACTTTGAGCAGAATGTTCCATACTTGTCCATGCGTGTTACACCCAATACTATTTCAGGCCTAGTGACCTACAAGAGCCAACTGAGTTGTCAAAAGTAGACAATGGGTTTAGAGTTTGGTCTTCCATTCTCTGTTATATCAATTAACCTTGAAGTAATGAAGGACAGACAGACTTCATAGACCCTAGATTCTGAAATGAGTTCATGGAATTCCAGGGAAAAGCTGAAGCTATTGTTGTTTGAGTCATTTCAGTTGTGTCTGACTCTTCATGACTTGGTAAAGATACTAGAGTGGTTTGTGATTTCCTCCTCCAGCCTATTTTAAGGCAAACATGGGTAAGTGACTTGCCCAGGGTCACACAGCTGGTAAGTAACTGAGACTGGATTTGAACTCAGGAATATGAGTTTTCCTGTTTTCAAGGCCAGTATTTTATCCACTGTGCTACCTAGCTGCCCCCAAAGTTTGATAGAAATCTGTCCAAATGTTCCCATGTGCCTAAAATGCATTACATTAGGCCAGGGCAGTTATACCTCCTCACGAGCTCTCGCTTTATTCCCTCCTTGTCTTACCTCCCCGTGGGATTCAAATCAAAACGACAAGCTTGTCATCCAGCCTTCTGCCTTTAAAAATAAAATTTCTGCTTCCCAACTCCATCCCACGACCCCGCTATCCCATGACAGGAAAAGGATAAGAGATGGGGCCAACCTAGTATTTTCAAACATCTTTGCTTTCCAAATCAAAATATTTGAAGATGAGTTCCTGCCTTCTTGGGCTCAGGATCCCTGCTTCCTCTGAAGCAGTTGGTGACCTTACAGCTGTGAAAGTAATGTTTTCCTGAACTTCCTGTTGAGAGTGGGGTTTTGTTCTTTTTCTTTTTCTTTTTTTTTCCCGCATGACTGACACTGTCATTGCAAGAAGTTAGTTCTCCCCATGGAGGGAAACAGCTCCTTAAGCTAAGGAGCTGACATCCCCAAAGTTTTCCTGGAATGTTCTTATCGAAAACAGAAATTATAATGAATGATAAATCCGCTAGAAAAATATTATTTCCACTTACTATATACATTGTCCCTTTTGCTCTTGGGGCTTTGGATGGATTAGACAGAAAATATACAACAACAGGCTCTAGGAAGACAAATTAGCATTGCTGGGCCTTAGTATTTTCACCAGATCTCACGAGTAGAAGAAGACCAGACATTTCCCCCAAGGTACATAACACATCAAAAGCCTTCAGGCTTGGGGCAAAAGTGGGCCTTCAAAACAATGGGAGAAAATTGTAGAGATATTCCACTTAGCAGGGTTCCAGAAAAAAAATTCTGATGTTGATGTAAGGCACTGAATTTGATGTGCTGTTTACAATCTGCAGAGAGTTTTGATGCACCCTAAATCTGAGGCCAAATGTAAAAATCCCTCCTAGGCCACTTGTTACACTGGGTTTATGTTTTCTCATCTGCAAAAAAAATGAGGAGGTTAAACTATACCGATCAATCAATCAGTCAGGAATCATGTATTAAATACCTACTCCTGCCAAGCCCTGTGCTAAGTCCTGGGGATACAGGAGCAAAAGTTGCATCCTTTCTCTCAACTCAGGGACAAGGTTAGTAGAGCGGGGAATAAGGAAACGAGATGGCGGCTGTGAGAATGAAGAGGTGGATGCAAGAGACATCCTGAAGAATAATGGACAGGATTCAGTGCCCAACCAGTTGTGGGGCAGGAAGGAAAGTAACTGAGTTAAAGATAGCCCCAAGGTTGCAAGCCTGAACAACTGAAAGAATCATGGTCTCCTTGACAGGTGATTCTAGACAGAGATCGAGCATAGGGTGCTGGGCTTGATGTCAGGAAGACTTGGGTTCGAACTCAGTCTTTGTCATTTACTAGTTGTGTGACCTCAAGCAAGTCATTTAACCTCTCCACACTACAGTTTCTTTACCTGTAAAATGGGAGTAATGTTGCCTGTGGTATCTGCCTTATATGGTTGTTGTGGGACCCCAAACAGAGAAAGTATGTAAAACACACTGGCAGAACTTAAAGAGCTATTTAAATGCTAGTTCTAATAATAGTTCACATTTATATATGGCTTTAGGTTTCAAAGAATTTTCTAAACATCTCATTAGGAAGGGGATAAGTTCCAAATTTAGTCTCAAAATAAGGGAAAATTTAACAGGGAAATGTAGGAAGTTGAAGTTACTTGTTGGTAGGGATGATCTAAATGGGTTCAATGTTTACAAAGATTCTCATCAAATTTTCAGTGTGTGTGTGTGTATGTATATGTGTATGTGTGTGTATGTGCGTGTGTGTATGTGTGTGTGTGTTGGGGGAAGACTCATGGCTGTATTGGTAAAGGGAGTATCTCTCTTCCAAAGCAAATTGGCTGCTGTCCAATCAATCAATCAAGTTTATTAAGCACCTACTATGTGCCAGGCACATAGGTGCAGATAGGCAATATAGTGAATAGAACACCAGGCTTGGAGCAAGGGAGGTCTTAGTTCAAATCCAGACTCAGATACTTACTAGCTGTGTGACTCTGGGCAAGTCACTTAATCCCCATTTGCCTCAGTTTCTCATCTGTAAAATGAGGCCACACTGAAGAAGGGAATGGCAAGCTATTCCAGTATCTTTGCCAAGAAAACCCAAAGCCAGAAGTCCACGGGGCCACACAGTCAGACATGACCGAACGGTTGAACCGCAATAAATACGCCAGGCAGTATGTTAAGCACTGGGGACACAAAAAGAGACAAAAGACAGTCCCTGCCCTCAAGGATCTTACAGTCTGATAAGAGAGATCACATGCAAACAAATAGACAAAGCACACTATATTGGGGATAAATAGAAAGTGATTAACAGAGTGAAAGCATTCAAATTCAGAGAGGTTGTGGGGAGGCTTCCTGTAAAAGACAGCATTTTAGTTGTACCTTAAAGGGAGCCAGGGAGGTCAGTAGGCAGAACTGAAGAGGGAGAGGTTCTAGGTATGAAGAAACAGTCAGTCTTAGAGGTAGGGTTCCTAACCTAGAACCCATAGAACCTCAAAGGGGATATATTTCAGGGGCCTATGAACTTGGATGGGAAAAATCATGTCTTAATTTCAAAATATTTGGTTTCCTTTGTTATTTCATTTTATGCATTTAAAAACATCATTCAAAGAAGGGGTCCAGAGGCTTCACTAGACTAGCCAATGGTAGCCAATGGTTTCTTGTGTACACAAGAAAGATTTAAAAAATCCCATTGCGTGGGGCATCGAGAGGGGAGTTGAATTACCCAGGGTCACACAGCCAGTACATGTCCGAAGCAACACTCTAGCACAGATCTTCCTGAATTTCAATCCCCTGTTCAAAGGCTCATAATTATTTAGGTCATGCAATTTTGAATAACATCTTCTTTAGGTGGCACAGTGGATAGAGCACTGGACCTGGAGCTAGGAGGACCTCTGAGCTCACGATCTGCCTCAGACACTTAACTAGCTGGATGTCAGTGAGCAAATCACATAACCTGTGTCTACTTCAGTTTCTTCATCTGTAAAATGGGGATGATTATAGCTCCAACTTCTCAGGGCTGTTATGAGGATCAAAGGAGATAATATTTTTAAGGTGCTTTTGCAAATCTGAAAGCTCTGTATAAACACTAGATATTATTATTAAAAAGATAATTATTATATTAATTATTAATTAAATAAATATTATTATATTGCATATGTATATATCATAATATGTTATATATAATTATATTATATATTATATAATATTATATTATGTTATATTATATTATACTATACTATATTATACTATATCATATCATATCATGTTAATATATTGTATAAATAATATTATTATACATAAAACAGAGAAAGCATAATAGTACAAGAGGAAATACTTGCTCTGAAGTCGGAGAACCTGAATTTAAATCCCACCTCTGATACTTGCTACCAATGTGACTTTGGCCCAGTTAATTAACCTCCCTAAGCCTCTAAGTTTCCCCTTCTGTAAAATGAGGGGGTTGGGTCTGGGGTCCCTTCCAGCTCTCTGTCTAGCCCAGGGCTTCCCAAACGGGCTAGGCAGAGTGTCTGCTTAATACCTAGTTAAACAAGGTCAAGGTTCATACCAGCCTGAAGGGGCCCACAACAAACCGCATTCCAAGTCCTTTCTGCAAACCTGGCAACCGTGATTTCCTGGCACTGTCTGACCCCTTTCCAGGAAACGTGATCTGCTCATGAGGCTGCCAAGGGAATCGTTGTGTTCTCATGGCTATAATCTTTGTTACAATAAAGCCAAGTGCTTACTGTTGTCTTTGGGGCTGTGGGTGGTGATGGAGGCTGGGAGGGAGGGTCAAAGGCCTGCTTTGTTCTCTAGGCTTGTTTCTAGGCCTGCAGACTGTGTTTGAAAGGGACTGCAATGTGGTCACTTTTCCAAAGGAGAGAACCTGCGTATCAATGGAAGAGATGGAGAACTTTCATTCCCCCTGGTGGTCATAACAGTGCTTCGAAAGAAATCACCCACCTTGTCATCCCCTTTCATCCTCAGAGACGCTGGGTTCAAATCCCACCTCAGATGCTTTCTACCTGTGGAGTCTCGAACAAATCCTCGGGCCTCAGTTTCCTTACCCTTAAAATGAGGAAGCTTGACCGAATGGCTTCCTCAGCTCCATCCAGCTCTGCAAGGAGCCTTAGAGAGCAACAGTATCCTCCTCCTCCCCCCATTCTATAGATGAAGAAACTGAGAACCAGAATAGTTAAATGACTTACCCAGGATTATAAAGATAGTAAACCTCAGAGCCAGAGGCAGCTTAATGCAATGGAACGCGCAACATATTTGAAATTCGAGGACCTGGGTTCAAATCCCAATTATGCCATTTACTACCTAGGAGACTTTTACTTTTTTGTTTTTTTTTTAAACTTTTCTAAACCTTGGTTTCCTCATCTGTAAAACAGACGGGTTAGATTGATGACCTCTCGAGATCCCAGGTCCTCCAACTCCAAATCCACTATTCTTTCCTTAGGACATTCCTGCATGAAATGTGAAAAGTAGGAAATATTATCCCGATTTTACAGATGAGAAAACTGGAACTCAAATATATTAGGTGGGATGTGCCAGAGGTTTGTGACGTTTAAAAAATTCAAGAGAGAGGCAGCTAGGCGGCTCAGTGAATAAAGCCCTAGAGTCAGAAAGACCTGAGTTCAAATTCGGCCTGAGACACTTGCCACTTACTAGCTGTGTGACCTTGGGCAAGTTACCTAACCCCGACTGCCTCATCTCCTCCCTCCAAAAATACAAATAGAAATAAAATTCAAGAGATATAATTTCTGAGTAATTTAATCATTTCATTAATAAGACTAGCATATTTATTAATAAGTAAAATAATAAAAAGACAACTGGCATTCTCGAATGCCAAAAACTCCTCATGGCAGTGGGCTCACAGTTTATGCCCCTAGTTGACCAGATATTTCTGAAGGTGGCAATAGACTCTGGTTGACAGTTAATGAGAGAATGATATCACAATGAGAGATGGGCTTTGAAGAAAGGGCTGTTTTTTACCTTTACTTTTTTTTTTTACCACTCTTTGAAGAAAAGGCTGTTTTTTACTTTCTTTAGGAGCGTCTTGAGGTAGAGGACTTGAATCATTGAAATCTTGGTCAAAGAGACTTGTCAATTTCCATATCACCTGGCTGACACAAGGGAGAACCCACATTTCCCCAGACCTGTATGAGCTTAACTCAATGAGCAGGAATCCATAGTTTTGCCCAAGATTTCCTACACTGTTTGATTTCTGGATGAGAAAAGGGGAAAAAAAAATCTTAGTTCTGATTCGATAATTAGCTATTAATGCGAGGAAGAAAGAATCATTTCTCACAGGTCAAATAGTTAGCCCTTGATCGTTGGAATCAAAATGGTCCTATGAAGTTATTTATCCTAATTACCACATTTTATAGATGATTTGGGACTAATATGTGAGACTCCTGACCTCTCATCCAGGGCTCTCTGACTACTCTACCGTGCTGTCTCCAGCTGCCACAGGTAACCCAGGTGTCTGAGGAGCTCCCTCAGTCAGTCAGTTCCACCCTTCACATGTGAAGATGGGTCAGGTTCTTTGATCATGGAATGGGATGGGACTGGACCCATGATTTCATTGCCATGGAGAACTTCTAATGAGGAAACTCCCTCTACCAATACAGATGGGCAATAGCCCTGCAATTCATAGCCTGTGAGATTTGATTGGGGCATTGAGGGTGAAGTTACCTGCCCAGGGTCACACAGCCAATATGTGTTAGAGATAGCTCTGAGTGCAGAGTGAAGCACATTTTTTTCCACTTTACTTTTCTTGCCTCCTCCTTTTTTTTTTGCAACATGGCTAATATGGAAATATGAATATCATATTGCTTGCCTTTCCAACAAGTGGGGAGGGGCTGGAGGGAGGAAAAATTTCGAAGTCAATATTTTTTGTGTTTTTTGGGGGGCGGCTGACTCTATTTTAAATTTTTTTACTCTTTTATTTTTTTAAGTTTTTAAATTAATTTATTTTTAGTTTTCAATATTCACTCCCGCAGGATTTTGTAGAACTCAATATTTTGAAAAATGAGTGATTAAAAAAGTGTGAGCCCCTTTGAAGAAAGGACTGTTTTTTGCTTTATATCCTCAGTGCTTAGTATGGTTCTAACATAACAGTTCTTAACACATAGTAGGTGCTTTATAAAGGTTTGTTGACTTGAAAAAAATACGTTAGAGATAGGGCTTGGACCCAGGCCTTCCTGGCTCTGAGGTTGGCTTTCTAACCATTAACTAAAGCTGTTTCTCTTTCTTTAATCATATCAGTGAAGAAAGTGATAGAACTGGACTCCATAAACTTGAGAGATCAGTATTGAGAATTTCTTCCACTAAGAATGGTTTCCAGAAGCAACATTGCTGTTTGGATGGGTAATCACCTGCTTTGAGATCAAAGGGAAAAAAGAAAAGAAGGAACTAACATTGATAAAGAATTATCTTTGTCCCTCTCCCCCACCCTCTTAAGTACTAGGACATCATCTACCCATGAAGTCAACATGTTTATGTTTCATTGGGCTACAGAGTGGAAGCAGTGGCCCTTGTCGGGACTGCCTGGCAAAATATTTTGTTTGCTTAATCCTTTGCAACGGAGAAGCCAACATCACTTATTACAGTTTGGGGCCAACTTTCCAGAAATGTCCCTTCAAGATAAGTGGGGTACTGCAGGAATTCATGGGAAAGAAGAAGGGAAGTCATTGTTTGCTCATGCCTTCTGGGCCTAGTGATAGATCCACCCTCTTTGGCACTGATGATACTTAGAATAGACCACATTCCAGAGAGGGCATCAAAGTCAGAAAAATTCAGGAAATAGCTACACTAAAAGACTGCATGGAACAGGGAAAGATCTCTGACTCCGGAGTCTGAGAATCTGGGCTCAAATGTCTGGTTTGATCTTAGATGTGATGCCTTCACCCTGTGTGGTGTGACCTTGGGTAAGTCATTCAACTTGGTTGAGTCTTGTTTTCCTCACCTGTAAAATGAGGAGGTTTGACAAGCTAGCTTCTGAATCCCCTTCCAGCTCTGGGTCTATGGTCCCAAGTCTAGCACTGGTTCTCTTGGGCAAGTCAATGAGCCTTGGTTTCCTCATCTGTAAAATGAGGGGCTTGAACTAAATGATTTCTAAGGTCTCTTCTGGTTCTCAATCCTATGATCCTTACAACATTGGCTTGGCTACCTTTACTCAGTAAAGAAGATGTCCTTGACCATAGAGCATTTATGAAAGAGTAAAGTGAGTAACATTTTCTGAATAACTATTGGCATCTTTGCTTCCTGAGGTCTAAAATTAGTATATATTAATGACCATGCACAGTCAGAGATCCAATCATTCCTAACTCAACCGAAAGTGTCCTTGCAAGAGGTAAATACAAATCAGGAATGGGAAAGCAAAAGGTGATTCTCAAATGCTGATCAGCGCTAGTCCCAAGAGAACCCTCCTGCCAAAACTTTTCAACCACGCAGGTCAAATAAAGGTAGGGAATCAAGAGGAGACTCTTCCTGGTGGCATCAGTGGTAATGAGGTTGAGCCGAGTGGGGCAGCTAAGTGACCCCAGTGGGTAGAGCGCTGGGCCTGGGGTCGGTTCATATTCTGCCTCAGACACTTCCTAGACGTGCAACCCTGTGCAAGTCA
>JAQQSZ010008650.1:0-12988 GCA_028646595.1 Phalanger gymnotis
ATATATATAATATACATACATATATGTATATAATATGTATGTGTGTATAGACATATATGTGTACATTATTTCCTTTCCATTTGTCATATTTGTGCTAAATAAATGGATTTCTCTTCTCTTATAAGACATCTACTGCATATTTAAAACAAAGTACAAGAAATTATATTTAACAATACCCAACACCTACCTAAAATTTCATTTTAAAATTGTGCTATTCCCAGGTGACTAAAATTGAAGTGAAGGAATGGAAAAATCAAAGTACTAACATTGTCTCTTTTGCTCATCAAGCTAGGACAGAAGTTAGAAGCTGCTTAAAACATAGAACTTATACTTTTAAAGGACAATGTGCACACCTACTCCAAAAATCATCCTCAATCACTGAGGATTAAGGTAATTCCAAATTTATTCTATGAAAGAAATATTTTCCTGAGTTCTAAAACACAGAAGAATAAAAGAGATAAAGTAATAAACCAATTCCCCTAATAAATATTGAGACATTTTCTCCATAAAACTTGTGCAAAGATTAAACAACCTAAAAATATCAACTAAATCATCAAGACCAAGAGGAAAAATCTGCCCTGTGATTCAAGGACTGTTCAATGCTTGAAATTTAGGGGTATAATTGATAGGATTAATATGATTAAAAACATGCTTATATCAATAAATTTGGCAGAAAAAGAAAACTTTGACAAAATACAGCACAAATTTGTGATGAATAGGTTTTAAAATTAAAGTTGTTATTGATTTATATAATGTGCAAATAAAACTTCCCAATATCTATTCAAATTCAAAAAGAAGAAAATATCACAGAAATAAAAAAAAGTGAAAAAGATTTTTTTTTTCTCAAAATATATTAAGTATATGTTATTAAGCAGCCATAGGAGCTTCCCCCTGCTGCTGACACCAATGCTGGGTCTGCACCACATCTGCTGCCCTGGGGTTGGGGTGGGACCACACACCACCACCACCCTCCCACCCCCATCCAGCAGTTTTCCCACTAACGTGCTCCATTTTCTTTGGCATATGTAGGTTGAGAAATCTGGTAACTGCTACAGCTCAGTGATTCATGGCCTGCCTCCACGCCCCTCCCAGTCTGTTTTGTTCCTGCTGCAGCCCATACTAGTCTTTGATTCACTCCCAGCATGGGGCTGCAGAACCTTTCAAGCAACCATCTGGGCTGTCCTGGGCTGAAAACCTGCTTCCATCTGCTATTTCATGGATTGCACAGCCCTGGAATTTGTTCAGAGCCATTTTTTTCATGTGTTTGGCGGGACCTGGGGGAGAGTGTAAGCAAGCCCCTGCTTTCCAGCTGCTATCTTGGCCTACATGTAGTCTTTCATTATTTCCCCATCTAAATAAATCTCTTCTCAAAAATTCATATTTTTGTACATTTTAAAATATTTTACTTGTATAAATTCTGTCTCGTTTGAAATATTGTGCATTACTTCAAAAAAGGTGCTCATTCATTTCTGTTATTTTATCCAAGATATAGGAGCTGGCAAATGCTTTTTTTAAAAATTAACTTCTGGATTCTTTTTTTTTAGCCTAAAATCAGTTCATAGAAATTTTTCCATTCACCTGAAGATTTGCATATTTATTATTTCTGACAGAAAAACAAAACTATGTCATCATATTTGTTATGTTATTTTTTCTTCAATTTCCTATTAATATATTGTTTTCAGTTTCTATATCTTATAATGGGTTTCTGGGGAATGAGCAGAAATTCATTTTTCATGCATAAATCAAAATCAGGATCTTAGGCTTATTGGACCACTTCACAAATTTACCAACAATGCACTGATGGTTTTCTGTGCTTAGCAGCTCCAATATTCAATGTTTTCATGTCTTTTTTAACTTAAGAATTTATATTGTTTATATGATAGGAAGGTTTGAGAGATATTTTAAATTGCATTTATTTATTAGTGATTTCTTTTTTAATATTTTAATAGTACTTTATTTTTTACCAGTTATGTCGATGATTCTAGCACTCATTTTTACAAGATTTTGAGTTCTTAATTTTTCTCCCTCCTTCCTCTCCTCCACTCTTCTGAAAATGACATAGCTTATATAAGTAACACCATGTAAAACATATTTCCATATTACTCATAGTTAGGAAAGAAGAAACAGATCAAATGAAAAATAAAAAAAGAACAACAACATGTAAAAGAATATAGTGGGTGGGGGGAGTATGCTTTGATTTTTCCAGGTTTTTCTGAAATCTGCCTGCTCATCATTTTTTTAACACACAATAGTATTCCATTATATTCACTTACCACAGCTTGTTCAGACATTCCCCAACTGATAATCATCACAACAATTTCCAATATTTTGTCACCATGAAAGGGGATGCTATAAATACTTTTGCACATATATGTACTTTTCACTTTTTTTAAGATCTGTGATGCAGGCCTAATAGTGTTATTGCTGGATCCAAGGATATGCATAGTTTGGTTGCCATTTAGAGACAGTTCCAAGCTGCTCTCCAAAATGGATGGATCAATCCACCACAACACCAACAGGGCATTAGTGTCCCAAAATATTGTAGTTGGTGGTTATGTGGTCATTCAAGTGCTCTTTTCATGGTGGACAAATATGAGAAACATCTACTCCAATCTGCTCCATTCAGATAGACTCAAACTAAGTGAGACACTGGAAAATAACTTACTCAAGGCTACACAATAAAAAAGTAGAATTGGGATTCAAACCCATGTTTTACAATTGATAATCCAGGGTTCCTTGGCATCATACTCTTTGCCCCAATGCAGAGGATACTGGTATGCCTTTCCAAGATCTATGCAGTGAGGGCTAGGTGGGAAAACACCAAATGCTTTCTTTTATAGGTAGATGCTAAAGAGAACACTGTGTTTGTTCTAAGATACAAGGAAGGGATTGGTTTATTTCCAAATAATTCAATACAAACTTTGACTAGCATCATATTTATAATAACAGATACAGTACAAGCATCCTACATTTGCCATCTGATGTTTTCACAATAATACTATCATTCAAAGAATTCAAAACATCATCATTTATTGAGTTAACATGTTAAGAGAATAGTAGTGATCTTTCAATAATAAAACAGTCAGGAATCCAAAAAGCCAGGGTTGTAATATGATCCCATGGCTCAAATCCATAGATTTTTCCACTACATAATACTGCCTCATTAGGAGATGTTTAGAAGACTGGACTTTGAGCCAGAAGCCCTCTCTCATTAAAATGTGATGAGAATCATGGGAGAACTGTCCCCAAAGAGCACAGGAGGTCAGGAATCATTTCTACTTAAATGGTGTGATGATCTGATCAAAATGATCATTTTTAGAAAGAGTCCAGTTACCTTTTCAAAGTTGGGTAGGATGTGGTAGTATATGGCAGTATGTGGTAATGCTTAAGCAAGAAAAAGAATAGCTTGGTGGAAAGAGTCATGAGAGTCTGCTTCCTCTGACACTTACATACTGTGGAACTTTGGGCACATTATTAAGATTGTTTGAGTCCCAATCTCCTAATACGTCAAATGGAAAACCTGTAGTAGCTATATTAGAGGGCTAGTAGAAGGATAAGATGTGATAATATACATAAAGAGCTTCTCCAACATTAAAGGACCTTATTTATGCTAGTTATGATATTTTCATACTATTGCCAATAAAATGACTGAAGAAAGCACCTGGATAGGATTTAATCTCATCTAAGAATGGTAAGTGTGAACTCTTTTGTTTGCTTACCTCCAACTTCTCTGAGTATAAAGGATTTTGTAGACTTCTCATCTAGAAGCTTCTAGAAAGCTTTAAAATACACAATACTACTCAAGGCTCACATATTTAGAGGGAAAATGCCTGAAGAATGAACTTTTTCCCCACAATAAACTCTGATGTATCTATGTATCAAGACAAAAAATAAAATAAAAGCAAAAGCAAAAAGCAGCATTCACCCCTCAGCTAAACAAAATCACAGTGTTGTGGCTGTAGTTGTTTATTTGTTTTTTTTTAGTTTTTAATGCCAATTTTTCATTATGTCATTGTCATTACCAAGTATGTTACCATATTCCTTTTAACAGAGAAAATAGTTAAGGGAAACAAAACATTAAAGAAACAAAATTGACTAACTTTTTTGTTTTATTTTATTTATTTTAAAATACTTTATTTTTCCAAATTTCATGTAAAGACAGTATTTATCATTCTTTTTTTTAAATTTTGAGTTCCAATGGTTAACGATCTGATACAGGTTATACGTGCACAATTGATAACTTCTTTAACTATCTGCAACCATAGTTCTCCTGACCTGCAATGCTAAGAGGAGGGAAATATGCTTTAGCATCTTTTCCAGGAGTAAATCTGTTATTGAAATTTATCTGAACTCAGCCGTGTCTTAGTTTTCTTTTCATTCACATTAATGTAGACTTTGTGGCTGCTTTTATACTGGTTGTATTTCTTTGCCATAAAGTCGTTTAAAACTTGTTTTTCCCTATTTATTTAATTCCTCGCAATCATTGTCCTTAGTATACTGCATTTTGTTACATCCCTGTGACAAAACATTGCTGGATTGAAGTCTAGACTCTTTCATGCAGTATTTTTTTCTTCTTTCACAGAAAGGACTATTAGTATTTTCTTTATGTACAACCTTTCTGTTACTGACTCCCTTAAAGCCAAATTAGTGGGATTGCTGAGCCAAAGACTGTAAATAATTCATTGACATTTCTTGCATAATTCCAAATAGTTTCTCAGATTATTTGGATGTTAACAGCTCCAGTAGCATGATACCAGTGTGTTTACATTCTCAAAGAAACTCAAAACTTGATTATTTTTATTATTTTATCATTTTTTATTTCATATTATATTAGTTATATTATATTACACATATGTAATCACATAATTTATATCTATTATATTATTTTATAATATATTATATAGAGACAGGCATGTGATATATATACATATGTAATATATATAATTATTTTATTTTATTACTTTTATTGTATTAGCTACTTTGTAATTTGTGAAAATACAGAATTCTGATTTTCATTTCTCTTATTAGTAATGTTTTCAATGATTACTGATAATTTCCAACTCACATTTTGTATATTCAATCTGGTTATATTATTTGATTTCTCATCTATGTGTGAATAATAGATCTTAGCATTATCTCTCTATAACAATTTCAAATATCTTTTGAATATCAATGTTTTATCAAGGATACATGGAAATTACTCTTTTTTTAATGGAGTTAGGAAGACTTCTTTAGTTTAAATGTGGCCTCAGATGCTCTCTGTATGACTCTGGACAAATCACTTAACCCAGTTGGTCTCCCTTTTTTTCACCTATAAAATGATATGGAGAAGGAAATGGGAATCTACTCCACTATCTTTGCCAAGAAAACCCCAAAAAGGATCAGGAAAAGCCAGAGATGACTAAAATAACTGAACAGCAACAGTGAATATTTAGCATATTATAACTTAGTACACACAATTATTTGTCAGAATCTCACTTTTATTCATTAACCTATAGATCGGAAAACTTTATATGGAAAATACAGAATGAAAATATTCTTGGGACTTCAACAAATGAACTAACTGAAACTTGCGCATTGTCAAAGACAAGATCACTTCCCACAATTCTTTCTTTATACTCTGATCCATTAAAAAGTGAGAATATTTAAAGAACTTTTAAAACAGTTTTAAGTGCTTAAATGTTAAAAGTTAAGAACAAATTGATTTTTTTATACCAAATACTCAAAATCTCAAAGCCATGTGGAATGAAAAGGTTACAAAATAAAGAAACTAGTCAAAAGAAACCAGACCCATTGTCAATGGGATGAGTTGTGTATCATCAAATTGTCCCAAAGATGAGTTCTTTGAGCCTGTAGAACATTAGCTGGCATCCTGATACTTTAAAAAAATCATTTTTTCACCCATACAATAGTCCACAGAACATTAATAAATTAAGATTATTAAGAGTATTGTGACTTGGGTAGGACATATAAAATGATAACGAAAGGAATAATGACGCCTTCCCTTAGTGTGCCAATTTTTATATTTTTCAAAATGTTTTAGATGCACCATTCCTATTAATCTTCACAACAAAAGGCAGATAGAGATGTAAATATTGTTTCCATTTTATATATGAGAGAGAACATGAGAATTATAATAACAATAAAGTTAACACACAGTTTATTACAGAATCAGGACTCTACACAAAATTTAATCATATCTGTCTTCTAGCATGAAGCTGAGTATCACCACCTCTTTTCTAAGGTTCAGAAATAGGGATTGTGGGATGAAGGTGGTCAGATTAAAAGCTTAAATGATAATGACATATCCTCTAGTCATAGAATCATAAACATGGAGCTCAAAGGGATATCAGAAGTTAGCTACTCGAATACTTTTAGAACATAGATGAGGAAGCCAAGGCAAAATAAAATTAAATCACTTGTTGAAGGCAGCATGTAATAAACATCAGAAGAGAGACTTGAATACAGATTTTCCAACTACAGATTAAATGTGTTTCAGACTATTCTAGGCTGCCACGCTGAACACACCAAAATAGCTAGAGGGATAGCACGTTTAGGGTCCAGAACAGACCTTTGCTATATTTTGTTTTGTTCTTTCTTATTGGCTCTACTTTAAGAAATAACAATCTTCTACACCTATACATACCTTCAAGAACATAGTATTCTCCTTACACCAAGATTTTATTTATTTCCTACATGGAACAGATTTACCAGGGTCATGTTTCACCTCAAGATAAAACTCAAATTGATCCAATATAATAATGTGTACTTGTATCTGTGGGTGCATATAAGTGTGTATAAACATACGTATATGCAAATGGATATATATACATGTACATATACATGTTGTTAACATATGTTGATATGTTTTTCTGTTTAATTTAAAGTTTAAATCTCTATATTATAAATATTGCATTGGGAATGAACAGATCAAGAGTTCACACTAAAATGCAAAATAAGGGTAAAGATTAACAAAATTTGATGCTATTCATTTGTTACCACAGATGACCGAATCTTTAAATATGATATTTTAAACATCAGCAAGTGAAAGAAATATTTGGGAGAAGGAAGTGTCCCTGAAATCACATTGTAATGGTGATCAACTCCTTCAAATATGCATTTATTTAAGACATAAGAGATGTCTTCTGTTCAAGATATATGGAGATATACAAGACAAAGTCCTTGTTGTCAAAACACTTTGGAACAGACATAAGATATATAAGAAAATCCCTTTGGGAGCAGAAGGCATATGTGTGTATACACACACACACATACATATACCTACTCATATACATATTTACACATGTGTGGTAAATGTTTATATGTGTGTATGCGTGTATGCAAATGTGTATAATTATATGTATATTGTATGCGTGTTATATATGTTGTATATATGTGTATATGCATATATACATGCATAGACAGATAGATAGATAGATAGATAGATAGATAGATAGATAGATAGATAGATAGATAGACAGATAGATAGATAGATAAGCTACTTAACAAATAACAAATTCTAGTAGAATTTTCATGATCTAGTAATTCAAGGATGGGAGAAATGGGTGATGGCTAAAGAGCCTCACAAAACAAAAAGAGTAATGCCGCAGAGAAAAAAAAGAGTAGAGTTGAGACAGGGCTTGAGAGAATAAAGAGATTCTGATGATCAGAGATGATTGGGGAAAATTTTCCGGGCAGGAAGAAAAACATCAGCAAAGGTTACAGGGGCTAAAAAACAGGCAAGAAACATAAGACCAGTACTATTTAAGGAAATTAATAATATATTCTATTTTTTTCTATGCCATATCTTATATGACATCTATGGCTTCTGCTCAAAGGAGAATATCATCTTTGAAAATAAAAATGTTAATTGCAGAATGGTGTTACAAATAGGGTTTATGAGATTTAACATGATTCTAAAAGTTTTACTGCATGACATTTCTTATATTCATGTTTTCATGCAAATATCCAAGGAAGATAGTCATAAAACATTAGTACATTCCATGACACATAGTAAATGTTTAAGAACATTTGTTAGTTTATTTTGGCCTTCTGACAAAGAATACAGAATGTTAACATTTAGAAGTCACCTTGAAGAAGAAAGTATTAGATGCTACCTACAGAAGAGCAGCTTAAACCAAAATTTATTAAAGGTAAGAGTGGTATAGATCACATAATCGGCACCCTCCTTTTTCCTTTTAATTTTTCTGAGATGGAAATTGAAGACTAGGGAAGGAAAGTTATTTGCTGGTTCTGATTTTAATATTTCCACAGGCAGAAGAAATTCACAAAATGGAAAGAAGCAATGTTACATTTGTGGTGGAATTCATTCTCCTGGGATTGTCTGAACTTCCCAATTTCCGAAGGCTTCTATTTGTAATTTTCCTAGTCATCTATGTCAGTATACTTATAGGAAATGGCCTCCTCATTGTCATAATTAAAACTGATCCTACTCTCCAAACACCCATGTATTTCTTCCTTGGGAACTTTTCCTTCTTAGAAATCTGTTACACATCAGTCACTCTCCCTAGAATGCTCAGTGACCTTTGGACTCAGAATGAAAATATTTCTTTCCTGTCTTGTGCTCTACAAACTTGCTTTCTTTATATTCTTGGAGTGGCAGAGTGCTTGCTCCTGGCTGTGATGGCTTATGATCGTTATGTGGCCATTTGTAAGCCTCTCTACTATCCTCTCATCATGAATCACAAGGTCTGCGTCAAGCTGGTGATTGCTTCCTGGATCACTGGGATACCAGTCCTGATAGGACTCACATGTCAGATTTTCTCTCTGAGCTTCTGTGGCTCTAACAAACTCAATCATTTTTTCTGTGAAGCTCCACCATTACTGGAAGTGGCCTGTGGGGAAACATATCAGAAAGAGCTCTCTGTCCATGGTGTTGCTCTCCTTTTTGTCATGATTCCCTTTCTGTTGATACTCATGTCCTACATCAAAATCATCACCACCATCCTGAGGCTGCCATCAAACTCAGGGAAATCCAAAGCCTTTTCTACTTGCTCTTCCCACCTCATGGTTGTAGGTTTATTCTATGGGACTGGTAGTATTGTGTATTTGCAACCCAAATCCAGTCATTCAGCCAAATCAGGCAAAGTCTTCTCACTTTTCTATACTATTGTGACTCCAATGTTTAACCCCATGATATACAGCCTGAGGAATAAGGATGTAATTCTTGCACTGAGAAAACTCTTTACAAAATGATATGATGCATGAAGCAAATGGTCAAATCATTATGCATATATATAAACATAAATATGTAAATATACACAAACATACATATATACATATATGTATATATACATATATGCAATGTGCATGTGTTTGTGTGTATACACACACATATATATACAAATTATATACATATATATGTGTAGGTGATAAATGAATGGATTTCTCTTCTCTTATAAGACATCTACAGCATACTTAAAGTAAAGTACAAGAAATTATATTTGACAATACTCAACAGCTGCCTAAAATTTCCAATTTATTTTGCTGAATTGTGACTGGATTTGAAAAGCTGTCCTTTATCTCAAGGGGTGACTAATATCAATAAAAACTCGAGTGTAACCTTACTGTATTTTGTCCTATTGTCCTAACAACATTCAAATTTGTTCCTTTTATTCACAATTTACTTATTTAAATAGTGATCATTTTAACTATGTGTGTATGTATGTGTGCATGTCAATTCAATTAACATATTTAAGTGCCTACTATATGCCAAGAATTGTGCAATCTGCGGGGTTTGCAAATGTAGAAAAGGAAGATTCTCCCTCCTCTCAAAGACTTTAACATCTAAGGAAGGATGAAAAGAAAAAATGGAAACTGAACTGGGGCTGGGGATGGGTGCCAAGGACTACCTAGTGCTGGAAGCATAATGTTCCATGGAGTCCAAAAGAAGCAGAGCTGTTCTTAGGGAAAGTGAAGAGGGAGAGAGACAGACAGACAGAGACAGAAATACAGAGACACAGACAGAAATAAAGACAAAGACATAGAGAGAGACAAATACATAGAGACAGACACAGAGAAACAGAGACAGACAGAGACAAATTCAGAGAGACAGAGACACAGAGGGAGACAGAGACAGACAAGAGACACAGAAAGAACGAGAGGGAGGGAGGGGGGGAGAGAGAGAGAGAGAGAGAGAGAGAGAGAGAGAGAGAGAGAGGAGCTACTTTGTTTTTACTCTAATAAAACTTGAAGCTCACTCATATCCAATCTCATTGTGCTAACTGATTCTTTTTTGGCTAATTATGCTGTTTTAGAGTAAACCACTGGAAATTTCCATTTAAAATTGTTATATTCCCACAGGACTAAAACTGATGTGAAGGAATGGAAAGATCAATGTACTAATACTGTCTTTGTTGCTTAGCAAGATATGACAGAAGTTACAAAGTGCTGAAAACATACAACTTATACTTTTAAACAACAATAAGTATACCTACTCCAAAATCATTCTCGGTCATTGAGCATTAAGATAATTCCAAAGTTATTCTATGAAATAAATATTATCCTGAGTTCTAAAATAGAGAAGAATAAAACAGATAAAAAAAATAGTAGACCAGTTCCCCTAATAAATATCAAGATTTTTTCTCCATAAAACCTGTGCAAAGATTAAACAAGAACAACAACTAAATCACTAAGACCAAGAGGGAAAATCTGCCCTATGATTCGAGGACAGTTCAATGCTTTAACTTTAGGAGTATAATTGACATAATTAATATAATTAAAACCATATGCTTACATCAATAGATTTGGCAGAAAAAGAAAAGCCTTTGACAAAATAGAGCACTGATTTGTGATCAACAGCTGCTAAAATTAAAGTTGTTATTGATTTATATAATTGTACCAGTAATTAAGGTGGGACTTTTTGCTGTTCTTCTCTTAAGCCCCTTTAATGATTCTGGCCTTTGTTTGAATGAGGCAGATAAAGTGGGATCTTTTCTTGGAATGTTTCTCAGAACTAAGACAATCAGGACTTGTATATGGTGGTGCAGGAAATTAGCTTTCCCACACCCTATAGGGATTTTTCACTGTCCTTTGTTTCTCAACACTGAGGTAATCAATTGCCCCAGGGCCCTGACAGGGGTATATAAGATCCAAGGTTGGTCTTTGACTTTTGTGGCTCTCACTCACTGCAAGAGTGATCTGTGACACTGGGCAAGTCGCTATTAAGAGCCCCCCACCCCGGCTTTGAAGAAACCCAAATGTTTTCTTCGGGGGAGTGTTGAGACTCTGGGCAAGCCATAACTGTGCCTCAGCTTTGCTAACACAGACCCACTGATTCTTTGGTAACTATGAATCGTAATTTGGTCTGTTTGTATTGTGTATTTTGTAATTTGTTTCTATTTGCTCTGAAGTTCAGGTTGCTGGCTTTCCCTCCTGAACTAAGTGAATGATATGTGTGTTGAATTTAAGTGAGATTGTTATCCTCTTAAAGTTACTTTCCTTAGTAAATCCGATCAAAGAACCTGTACTGGCAGCTCCTGTTATTCATCCCAAATGAGAAGTTTTCTTTTCCTACAAATATTTTCACATATTCATATTAGCACCTTAGTTTATGCTAATCAAAATTACTCACATATGTATAAAAATGCAAGGTTTACTCATTGCTTCCATATAGTACCTCTTTCCTTATTCCAGAATGGGTCTTAAATAAATCAGTGTAAGCTCAAAAGAACATGAAGCATGAGAAGAGAATCTCTGAAACTTTGAAATCCCTTGGCCTTAGACAACAAATGTGCCAAGGGTTAATATTTCTTTCAAGGGCAAAATGATAACAGAGTCAAGTTAGCGCACTTCTCTGACACCAAACTCAGCAATTAGAATATGAAGGTCTTGCTGAAGCCTAGAGTAAGCCTTAGGCCCTCATTACAGTGACACTGCTAGAAGGGAGACAGGGCCACAGGGCTGATGGGGTGATGGGACCTGGATCCCAAAACGGAAAGGCCATATCCCAGGAAGCAACCAAGTGTATCAGTGGGCTCTTTGGAGAACTGTGTTCTTTATTGCAGGCATATACAGACCTGACCCTGTAATTCCTCAGGTAAAAGCTATCAGTGCAGACACGGAGGTGTTTGCTCAAGGACCCTGTCTTTGGATCTTGGTATCCAAGGACCATGCCTCTGGCAACCCATTGTGTAAACAGAACAATCTTGTCCCTTCCTCCTCAACATCTGGTATCAACCAAGGTATCTCTGTTCACTCCCTGAATTTTCCCTTACATTGCAGGATTCCAGACCAAAGGTGCCTGTGTTCTAGTTACCTGGACTTCTTGTGTATTCCTTTGAAGACTGAACATACCTTAATCCCACTGCAGACCCTTAATTAGGTTACCTGGAATTACTTTCACTACCCTTTAGCATATAAGCTTCATCACAGTCCTTCTCAGTTTGCAAGTTCCCTAAGAATTTTGCCTGCTTTATTAAGGTCACAATAAACTTTGCTACTTGGCTAGAAGAGAGTTTGAGTGTGTGAATTCATTCCAGGCAACACTGCCCTGTGCCCTGATATGTTGGGCCATCTCAGCCTCCAATTTATCCTTAACTTCACAAATTCCATCTGCTCTTATCTGTTTGCCAAGTTAATCAAAGCATAGGTTCACGGCACTTAGGAAAGATACAATGAATCATCTTTTTCAACCCTTTCATTTCAGTAAAGGGGGAAATTAGGCTTTAAACACTAAGTTGCATTGCTCAAATTCATACACTCCTAGATTATAAAATCCAGATCAGAGATTAAAAAACAAGCCCATTTGCTATTTGTCCATGAGAAGTCGTTTGGAAAGCATAACCCATTGGCTCACTCAACCATGAACACAAAGTGCAATCCCCTTCCCCTCCCTGAACTAGGGGTAAGAATTTTCCTTAATGGAAAAGAGAGATGCTTCAGAGGCAAAAAAATAATGGAAGGGAGATAACGGGGTGGTTAGTCACAAATATATTGGATCACTGGACCAAATATCCCTCTAATCTGT
>JAQQSZ010008651.1:0-12988 GCA_028646595.1 Phalanger gymnotis
AAAAGGGGATGGAGGAGGGAGTGGGGTGACAGAAGGGATGGCTGACTGGGGAATGGGGCAAGCAGAATATATGCCATCTTGGAGTGGGGGGAGGGTAGAAATGGGGAGAAAATTTGTAATTCAAAATCTTGTGGAAATCAATGCTGAAAACTAAAACATTAAATAAATAATAAAATATCAAAAAAAGAAAAAAAAAGAAAATTGACTTTTCCAACATCACACAGCTAGTAAGTTGCTGAGGCAGGGTTTGAACCCAGATCTTTCTGATTCCAAATCCAATACCTGATCCACTCTATTATAGTTCATTGAGTTCAATTATTTCAACTGGGACAATCTGTGTCTGATTATTGTTCTTGATAATTATAGTTGGCACTCAATATTGCTATTGACATTTTAGCAGACTTGTTGAATTTGTAACAAATATGATTATAAATTGAGTCCATCAGAAACTTAATATATCAAAAAGAATATGCAGAATCAATAGAAAAGCTGTCTTTTTCTTAATCTTCAACACTATCTAAATACTCTCTCCATGCTAAAGTAACATGCTCATTCTTAAAAAGAGAAATGATATCAGAATGATAATAACATAATTGCAATTAGGAGAAGCCCAAGAGTGAAAGTAATTTAATACAGCTTCCTAGCTGAGGAAAGAACAAATTGTCTATAAGTCTTGGCCTCCTTAATTTTATCCACTCTATATCCTTCAAAATCTGGTGTAATTACTTGTTCCCTTTTATTTAGGAAGACCTGAGTTCAAATCTGACCTTAGATTAGATTGTGACACTGGGAAAGTCATTTAACTCAGTTTGCCTCAGTTTCCTCATCTGAAAAATGAGCTAAAGGAGGAAATGGTAAACCACTCCAGTATATCTGCCAAAAAAACCAATATGGGGTCAGGAAGAGTCAGACATGATTGAAATGACTAAACAACTACACCAAATGATCTCTTGCTCCCTTTTTTCCTCTCTCTCTCAACTTAATCCTGTAAGAGCAACACAATTAGAGTTACTATGGGAATTAAGGGTTTTGTTGCAGCTGTTACTTTCACAAAAGGCAAAAATCACGTCTGTCCTCAGATTTAAATGCTATCTTACAAGTAGTTTAAAAATTGTAATACTTCCAAATCACCAAAGATCATAAATCTTTGTATATATCTTAACCTTGAAATTAGCCCACACCATGTTACAATGTCATCCAATGGTTTTCTAGGTCATGCACCTTTTTAGGTACGGATAATTATTCTTCTTGAGCAAGTGCGAAAATAGCAGCAGTATCTGCTTTGATTCCACTTTCCACTCAAAAATAATGAATTGCCTATATTCTGTCCCTATACCATCATTATACATAGTTGCAATCATTCAAATAATAAAGTTATAAAAGTGATTAAAATGATAGGCTTTTGACCAGTGATAGATAACTTACTGTCCTTTCCCCCTTCAAGTTATTATAACAATGATTATCAATTCATTTTGTCATATCCTTTCAGAAGGAATGGGTAGATTCCTTTCAAAATGTAGCTTTGCTGTTGAAGGCACAGGAATAGCACAAATACACCTTTACCTGTCTGGATGTTGGAAGGCAAGGTCTATTTAAATGTTGCCCAAGAAACTCCTGAATTGAGGAGAGGGGTAGCAAGTCAGAAGATCTCTCTTCATCGGATATTTGTTTATTATGCAGCTAATAGCAAACAAAAGGGTTCTTTCCAAAATTTTGCAGGCCTAAAATTTAAAGTAAGACCACTACTTGGAGCTAAATTTCCTAGATACTAAATGACCCAAAAGAGAACCTGATCATACAACCTGTGTGAGTAAATGTGATAACATTTTATTTTTATTGAAATAATAGAACAAAGTCCTGTATTTATCTTATGATTGACGTTGGCCTTTTAATTTTTTTACCTCCTTCACCCCTCTCCTTTTTGAAAGGGAAGAATACTTTCGATTGATGCAAGGGAAGTTATTAAAGCAGCAGGCAAAAGTTGGGATTAGAGCTTCAAGGAAGTAGCAAAAATAGAACTTATGAGTCTCCCACAATGAAATCCATCTCATTACCAAAAAAGCTCAGCAGGGTGCCACATGAGCAGGTGAAAATTAGAACCGTGTTAAAATGTTTGCTTAGAAAGTGAAACAAGACAACTTGGGGCATTTTGCCAGACCTGGTATAAGCCAGAATTTCTCTCATTATTGTAGAGAAATCGAAAACTATTAGGAAAGATAGCTCAGTATTCCTGTCCCCACCCCTACCCCTGCCCACCCCTGACAAAAACCTGAACAAGAAAACATCAACAACATAAACCCAACTAGCTTTCATGCCTCAATTGTATTTCTGTGGGGAAGACAAAGAATAGGGCACCCAAGTGAGTCTAATGGATGCAGATGAGATACTTAAAATTTTAAAGAATTGGTTAGAACCCTCAGAAGTTCAGTGATTTGCTTTTCAAAGTCATAAAGACAGAATGTTTCACAGACAAGACTTGAACCCACTCTGAGGCCAGATCTTTATTCACCAAGCTTTTGCCTACTTGGATAAACCCATAAACAAACGAGGGAACAAAGAAGTAAGTGGTATCTTACTCTGAGGGCCCTGGAAACTGGTATTGACCACATCATTCCCAATCTCATGTACAGTGCTTTCCAAATGGCTTTGAAGCATCAACAAAGATTAAAGTCGGAGAGCAGAGGATCTTGTCATGCTCTTCAACTGTATGCCTGCCAAAGAAAGATAGGACAGAATGCCCCCACAGTTGCCATCAACAAGAAGTGAAAGGACTGGGGAAAATGTCTAAAGCATCTGATTATGAAGCTCTTCCATGGTGACTTTTGAAATGCTAAACTTGTGGGGTCCTTTCTGCTTCATTTGTTCAAGTTATACTCCTGGATGACCTGTAAGGATCTCAACTTCAATATTTCCAAAACCAAATTCTTTACTTTCCTCCCAAACTGACTTCTGAATTTCTTTATGTCTGTCAAGGGGACCCACCATCCTTCTAGTGGCCGAGGGCCATAATCTCAGTGTCATCCTCAACTACTCACTCTCCTTCACCTTTCACATCCAGTCATTGGCCAAGTCTTATCTATTCTACTTCTAAAACACCTGCCATATCTGCCTCTTTTTCTCTCCTCACATAGACACAAGCTTAGTTCAAGTCCTCATCACATCTCACCCATACTGCTGCAGTGTCCTCCTAATTCGTCTCCTTGCTTCCCATCTCATCAATCTATTCTCCGCACATCTGCCGAAGTGATTTTTCTAAAGCACAGATTTAAATACATCTCTCCCTTGTTCAATGAAGTCCAATGGTTCTTAGGAATGAGCACAAATTCCCTTGGTATTTAAAACTATAAACAAGGCCCCAGCATACATTTTATATTCTAATACACATTTTCTTCCCTTCACATATGTTATGGTCCAGTCAAACTTTCATTCTTCCTATTCATTGCATATAACACTCTATCTAGTAGGCAAAGGGAGGGGAAGAAAAAAAACATTTATAAAGCACATATGTTATAGGCACTTTTTTCAAATATTATTTCATTTGATCATAGCTCTATACCTTTGCCTTGGCCATCCTCCATACCTAAAATGTATTGCCCCCTTATCTCTGCTTTTTTGAATTCCTAATTTTTCTTTAAAAAAATAATTTAGGCATCCCCTCCTACAGGAGTCCTTTCCTCATCTCCCCAATTTCTAGTGACTTTCCAAAAATTGAGTTTGCTTTTATTTTGTGTATATTTTACGGATATCTATGTCTATATTATATTTCTCCCAGTTCTTCTGGCTGTTTTCCAAGATCCTTAGTAACCTAAATTCATTTTAAAACATTGAACCTTGTATCCTCTTACTTCCCAACATGAACACTGTAACATAGACAGGACTATTCATATATAAGTCATATATAATGATGCTATTCAATTTGTAAAGGATTAGCAAAGTGAGCTCTTGCTAAGGGAACACCCTCCAATGATATAGATTAAAACACATTCACTGAACCATAGATCTAAAGCTGGAAAGGACTCCAGAGTCCATCCAGTCCAATCCTCCTCATTTTGGAGTTTGAGGAAACTAAAGCTAAGGGAGTGCTCAAGGCTTAATCAGAACGGGGATTTGAACTGAGGCCCTCTGTAAATGTGGGTTTTCATTGTTATTGGTAGTAGTGGTAAGAAGCAGAGGAGGTATAGCAGTAAGAGTAATAAAAGTAGCAGTAGTAGGAGCGTCATTACTATTGTTATTATTAATTTGTATTATAACTCTTGTGGAGAGGATAGGAGTCCAGAAGATGGCGTGATCAATTTCAGCTGAAATAGTTTGAGGAAATAGGGTTTAGACTAAATTATGGAGGCTGAGTTAGATTTGGATAGGTGGAAACAAGGAAGGGAATTACATCCCAGATAAGGGGAATCATCTTGAATGGAAACACAGAAGCTGGAAAATGGAAGGCATGGTCAGAATACAGAGAAAATTCCATTTTGCCTAAAGTGGTTGGTTCAGGTAGAAAAATAGCTAGAGATGAGGCTAGCAAGATAAGACAGAGCCAGATCCTGGAGGGCTTTGAATATAAGTCTAAGGAGTTAGGACTTGATCCTCTAGGCAACAGGCTGCCACTGAAGGCTTCCAAGAGCAAAGCGGAAGCTTAATACACTGCTTCAGGATGAATAAGTTGATAGTGATGTGCAGGATGCATTGACTAGGATGACAACTGCAGGCAAGGAAACCCTTAAGGAGGCTATTGCAGATAATCTAGACATGTGAGGATAAAGGCCTCAGCTAAAGTGATGGCAATGGGAAGGAAAGAATGAACATAAAGTACAATGAGAAAGAAGAATCCCTGGGCCTTGGTGGATTGCTAGAAATGAGGATCAAGTAGAGTCCAAGGAGATTTCTGAATCTGAGGATTCAATGCAGAATTTTTGGGGATTATCATGGCACTGTTTACAGAAAGAGAAGCAGATGATGAATATGGTTTGGGATGTGTACCTTTGAGTCAACAGAGAGACAATCTAACCACAAATATCCAGAAGGGGCATGTAAATATGGAACTAGAGCTCAGGACCCTAGATACAAAGATCTGAGAATATGAATTTCTTGGAGACAGATACTTGTAAAGTCTTATATCCTTCCATTCAACACCCATTTATTAAACGTTTATTGTATGCAGACTACTGGAATAAATACTAGGCAAGCAAATACAAAGTCAGAGTTTCTATCCTTAAGGAACTTAAGAGCTAGTAGGGGGTGAGATATCTATATGAAGACTTTTCATTCAAATGAGAAAGGAGCACAAGGGAGAGGTCCATGCAAAGTGCAATGAGAAAGTGAATGGAAAGATTACTTCCAGCTAGAATAGGTATTGGATTGAGTTCAGCAAGCATTTATTAAAAGTTAGGAGGAGGAGGAGGTGTTTAGGGAAAAGATAATGAGTTCTGTTTTAAATATGTGGAATTTGAGATAATTAAGAGACATCTACTTGGAGATGTTTAATAGACAGCTGGTAATGTGGGCCTGGACTCAGGAGACTAAGGTTTTATATATAGATATGCCAGTCATATGTAGGGAGATGGTAATTGAACCCACAGAGTTGGTGAGATCACCAAGACAGTGTAAAGAAGCAAGTGCCCAGGAAAGAGCCTGGTAATAACATGAAAAATTTGGATGATACTATGGCAGGAGAAATCGATACCTGCCAGACCAAAAGGAGGAAAGACAGGAGAGCAGTGTGTGAAAACCCAGAGTTCAAAGCTACAGAGAGGCCAAGAATGTGAAACACTAAGAAAAGGCTACTGGATTTAGCAGTTAGGAGATTGTTGGTAATCTTGAATCTTGAGGGGTAGAATTGGAAGCCTGATTTCAGGAAGTAGAAAAGTCAGTGGAAGTCAAAGAAATAGAGATAAATGAATATAGAAATTTCTTGTTTTGAGTTCTTTTTTGGTAGGAGTTTGGCAGTAACACGGAGGAGAGTCGGAATGATAGCTTGGGAAGATGGCAGAGTAAAAGAAAAGTCTTAAGGATGGAGGAGATCTGGAATATTTGTTGTCATGTTGTTTGTCCTTTGTTCTGAAAGAGGACCAATAATATTGGGAGGGTGATGTCTTGACTTGCAAGAGAACTGGATTTAAGTGAAGCAGAGCTGTGCAAAGTCATCAGCCCCACTTTCTCCTACAGAATCATTGGAGTCCAGTGGCAAGACACAGGTCAGGGTGACTGGTGATGGTCCAGGATGCAGTGGGAGACTTTGCCCTTTTTAAACTAAGGTCTCTCACAGGTCTCAGTTTGTCTGAGGCAACACCCATTCAGTAGTTAAAGTAGTAAATAAAGGCTAGGTAAGAATTGAGGTAAAAGATGGCCTACTTAGCCTTCACAAAAGAATCAGTCAAGTTGGAGAAGATCCTCAGGGTTTCTGGCCAGAACAGAAACAACTGCTATTTACACTCATTGGGAATCATTAAAAGCCAAACAATGAACAAGGGAGGCTTGAGCCCATTACTGGCAAATAGGTGAGAGCCATAGTGATTTGGTTTTAAAGGCATAGTCAAGTAGCTCCATTTGAATGCCAGTGGGCTTTTATCAAAGTCTAGTTTTTCAGAGCTATATTTCAAGAAATCAGAAATGAAAACTACATGAGACAAAAGAATCAATTGTCCCAGTTTTTATAGGCAGATAATGAATAAAGGGAAATTAAAAATTGTACGGAGAATAATCGAAAGAGTAAATGGCTAAAAGAGAAAGTAGGGAATGGGGTCAAGGGAACTAGTAGAGTAGTTGGCCCTAGCAAGGGAAAGAGCAAACACTGGCTCTGAAACTAGGACAAAGGAGAAGAAAATATAGAATGAAATTGAGTCCTCTGCTGAGAAAGGAAATAAAGAATAGTAGAGGTGCCTGGCAGTAAGATTGACAGTCAATTAGAGGATTAAAAGACCTGCCTTGCAACAATAGGGCCCAGTTGAGACAAACCCCACAACAAAAACTTTCTATATTCATTACCTCTGTTTCTTCAACTTCCACTGACTTCTCAACTTCCTGAAATCAGGCTTCCAATTCTACCCCTCAAGATCCAAGATTACCAACAATCTCCTGAGATTAAACAACAAATTTGTAGTGGACTCATTCACATAGCTGTATGCCTTCATCAGGTAAGATTTAATAGTTTACAAGTAGAAGCAGAGAAAGTGGATGTTGGTTGTAAAAAAGGGTTGGGAGTTTGAAAAGGGATGAGTGGCATTGGGATAAGTAGGCCAGAGGTTTCTGGGAAGGGAATAGTATAAAAGTGAACTGATTAAATGATAACATCCAGATTTAGAAAGGAGGAAATGTGAGGATATGGATATAGGGGAGGTGAACCTGGGGCTTCAAGGCCACATGCAGCCTTCTAGGTCCTTGGGTGAAGCCTTTTGACTGAGTCCAAGTTTTACAGAACAAATCCTTTCATTAGGGGGATTCGTTCTGTGAAGTTTGGATTCAGCCAAAAGGCTGCACTTTAGGACCTAGAGAGCCACATGTGGCCTCCAGGTCACAAATTCCCCAGCCCTGGAGTGGAAGATGGCAGGGGCCAGAGAAGGCTTCATAGAAGTAAGTATACCCTGATTTGGGCCTAAAGAGAAAGAGATTTCAGTTATATGTAAGCAAAGGTCATGAAAACTGGAGAATGCCAGGACAAGGCTTGGATAGTTCCGTTTGACTGGGACATAAAGAATGTGACTAGGAGTTCTTTGAAATAACACTGGGAAAACAGGCTAGTTCTAGAATGTGGATGGGCTTTAAATGCCGGTCTAAGGAATTTGTACTTTATTAGGTCTTCACCAGTACAGTACAGGGAGTATCTAAATCATTGACCCCTATGATTTAGCATAGTATCACACAACAGGCAACTAGTCAATCTTATTGTACGAATCTGTGAATCAACGAGATCAAAAATCATTCTAAGAAGCTTCCATGGCAGGCATTTGGGAAGCATGAAGTGGAAGTACTTTCTGAGGAGGGGCATAAAGTGATCAGAGGGCTACCTTGCTCCTAACTCCATGCTGAACCACTTTCTGTCTCAATTCCTGGCTCCTCTCCCCATTCCCATCTGTCCTCCAACCATGCTTGCTTTTACAGATTGGCAGGAATGAAGGATAATGGGAGGTGAGCAATCCACAGAAGATCCATATTCCATCTGCTCTACCTCCATTTACTACCAACTCCCCAGCCATACCCTTTCTCCTCCCTTCAGGAAGCATCAGCTAGCTACACAAGGCCTTCTGCTGGAACAGAAGCCACACCCCTACATCTCATCACTACTATTATTACTATTTCTTCATTGTCTATAGCCTGTTATCAGAGTACATATAATTATGAAATACCTTAAATTTAAAAAGCGACTATCATTATGGAAAAATCACCATGACTCAAAACGGTCTCTGATTTAAAGAGTATACAGTATATACCATAATGCAGTTATACCTAGGAACTTAAAAACAAAGTTAAACCACAGAAAAATCATTTTCCCCTGATACACCAGTTACCTCTTGAGGTTCCTAATGCCGATAAAATATAAAGGGAAGTGTTTAGTGACTATATGCCATTAAGATGAAGCTAAAAACTATTCTCTGCCTCCCCAAAGTGGGGATGGGAAAGGAAGGAATTGGTCATTAAGATGACAGCGATGACAAGACAGCAGAAAGGCAGAATCAGGTGAGGGTAAAGTGATTCCAAAAGCAATGGTATGAGTATTCATGGCCAGATATCAACCAGGCCTAGATATACTCTACCCATTCTATCTTATATGTCCAAACATATCTATTTGCCTTATTTCATATTAATGCAGAGGCATTTTAATGGATAATGAGTTGTTTTTAGAGACAGGAAGATATGGGTTCAAGTCTTACCTCTTATATACATTAATTTTGTGGGCCTGGGCAAGTCACAACCTCTCACTGACGTAGGCAGAACTCTGAGACTGTAAGTTGCATTGGTAGACATTCCTCATCTAAACTGATGAAATAATAAGTCCAGTCCAAAAATTCAAATAAACAATAGATAAAGAAGCAAGTAAACAAACAAACAAATAAATAAATAAATGGCTAAGAATTATACATTCTCAATAGAAGAGGTCTAGATAATAAACTGCCAGTTGATGAACAATACCAGTTTGGACAATGTTGCTCACCATAAAGGATAGATACAGAAAAGAAAATGTCCCAGAAACCCTAGAGTGACTCCACATCAAGGACAAGTAAAACTTTCACTGTGATGTGGGACGTGTTAACAGGTCAACACCAAGGTCACTGTGCCAGTTTTCAAATGCTGACTATGATAAATGCATTTAAGGGAATAAGACTGTAGAACACCCAGACTGTTCTAGATGACATGATCAAACTGCACAGAAACCGCCTGAGCACATCTTTGATCACATTGATTCACTGATTTGTGCCATAACATTCAACAAGCACCTTTTCTATGCAAGCCACTGTCCTAAGCACTGGGAATCCAAGGATATGGGCACTTTCTCCATGGATGCATACTTCAGTGTATCTCAATTTTTGTCCAGGTCCACCCAGAAACCCTCCATATAGAGTCTACCTAACACAGGCTCATATGCTTATAGACCTAGGGCAGGAAAATTCTGAGCCCCATATTTTATAGACGAGGAAACTTACACCCAAAGAAGGGGTTAAGTGATTTGCCCAAATTTGCCTAGATAGTAACTGGCAGAGCTGAAATGTGAGCCCAGTCCTCCTCACTCCAAATCTAGCAGTCTATTTATTCCCATTGTATATGCTCCTCCATTTTCCTTTGGGTCAAATGTAATTTGAATATTTTGGAAATGTTGGTGTTCTATTATTTATAGACCTTTAAGTGTTAGAAGGAGGAAAAAGGTATATTTTGCTTGCTTGTTGCTGGAAAGAGGGCATGGAATTGTTGAAAGTGTTATATAAGGGGCAGCTAGGTGGTGCAGTGAGTAGAGCACCGGCCCTGGAGTCAGGAGGACCTGAGTTCAAATCCGACCTCATACACTTGACACATGTACTAGCTGTGTGACCTTGGGCAAGTCACTTAACCCCAATTGCCCTGCCAAAAAGCAAAGGAAAAAAAAAGGAAAGTGTTACATAATTTCCCAAATACAATCCTGGATTCACTTCTGGGCCCAGTTCATTGTGTGTCTGTAATGCTTGTCCAATTTGTTTGTAAGGATGAACACACAATGAATTATTTACCTAACTGTATACTGTTGTCTGGATAATGGGCAGTTCTTCATCCACTTAGTTTTTCATGCATGAATTATTAGATCAAATGGAATTCATGGATTCAATTCAGAAGACTATTTAGTATTCTAGAGTTTGTTACAACTAACACAGTACTATCTGTATAGAAATAGCTGGAGAACCTAACTTTATCTGAAGGAAAGCATGTATTGACTCTGGACACCCTCCATGCCAATGCCAAACATCTTTGGCAAGTATGCATCTCTATCTATGCCCAATTTAAACCCAAGAATCTATTCCTGAGGTATTTATCTTTTATATATCTGTTTTTTTGGTTTCCTTTTCTGAGGTGCAGAGTGGGTAGACAGAACCTTATTAAATGCGATTCAAGTACTTGACCATAAATTTTGTTATATTTTAATATCCATTGATTTCTTCTTTACTTGATCTTTTTCATTTTTTTCCAATATCCCTTTAAAAATGGATGTCAGGACTTATAATGGCAGCCATATTTCATCTTATTTTAATATGTCATGCAATTAATGCTTTAATACTTGAAGAATCCATGGTTTTGTTGTTGTTGGAACTCCATCCACTGATGCGGATAGTTACCCCTTTCCTCCAACCCCTTGACAGCAGACAGTTTTCAAACATTGTTTTGGTCAAGTAAAACCATTACCTTAAAGACACTTTAGCTAGGCTTGTTCTTAGTCAGTAGTCTTATGCTTCGTTATCAGATCTATATTTTCAGAGGTTCTTTCTTCTAGTTTTTAGCAACTGTGATTTTGATGACTTTACGGTGACCAATTAGTTACAAATGCTTTTTTGATTATTATACTTCTGGAAATAAAAAAGAGAAGAGGGAGAAAGGGAGAGGAGAAGAAGAGGGAGAGAAAGAGAGTGAGGTGGGAGGGGAGAGAAGAAGAGGAGAAGGAAAAGAGAGGAAGAGACAGAGACAGACAGACAGACATGCACACAGAGAGAGAGAGACAGAGAATGACATTCATAGTGTGTTAACTATTAAAATGTTCCAGTATCAAGACACTTCACAGATTGTCCAGATGAAAAAACCACAGGAGATATAACAAAAGACAATACTTCGGGGAAAATCACCCCATGGGAAGCTTCTTCTTAAGAAAAGAATTTCTTCTACACCTCAATGAAGGCCATGATAAAATCTTGTGCAGTTCCATGGCAGTCTTTCTGTGCCTGTATTTCAAACATTGTGGCAGTCAATGACACTACCGAGGCTATCATGGAGTGAGGCTGTTATCTGACACCTGCTTGAATTTGAACATTTGGCTTGGGAGTAGGGATAGAAACTCAGGTAGAGTGAACAGAGTAGTATGAAAGAGTGGAAGAAATGGGAGACAAGTTGGCAATATCAATAACATTAAATCTTGATTGTAAACAAGAAAAAAAAAATAACATATGCCTTAACCTGGAATACTTAATAACAATTCAAAGACAAGGAGTCACGATCAGAGAAGCAGGAAAGGGAGATAAGTTTGGCAGAAGAATATTGGACAAATAAGAGGGGAAAGAAACAAGCAATGACAAACCGGGTAGCATGGAGTTTGATCAGTGGGACTGCTGTTGGGAAGCTAGTTTTATTGACACCAAGCTACTCTCTAAATTGAAGCCTCATATTTTCACACATTAATTTTCTTTCATTGATTCTATACGGTTGCAAAATAATGGAATAGTCCAGTGTCTTAAGAGTTTACACTCTGGTTCATTTTGAGATTTGCTTGAAAATATTTAACAAAAATGTATGTTTGGGTCATGAATTAAACTGCCACAGGGAGAACTTAATATGGATGGCATCACAGATCCAATAAACTATGGAAATATTAGAAAATACAGGTACAAGTCATTAACAAATATCTATTAAGTACTTATCATGTTCTAGGCACTGTGTAAAGCTCTGAGGATACAAAGAAAGGTGAAGATAGTCCCTTCCCTCAGAAAGCTCATAGTCTAATAAAGGGGGAAATGAGGTGCAAACAACTATGTCCAGATTGCATTCTAGCTTTAGGTAGGGGGTGATTTCATCCAATTCACCAAACACTTACTAAGCATCTATTATGTACAATGTTCTGTGCTGGGTCCTGGATGACGAATTGTGAGGGAAAACCTCCTCAAATCAGTCCAAGAATGAGGGGAGTTATTAGCTGACCAAGTTATCTTGCTTTTCTTAGATTCTAGGCTAAGGATATAACTAGACTGGTTTCTGCCATACTGGCAAGGCTATTCCAACTGCTGGTAATGTTCACCTTCTTCACCTCCAACCTGTAGAATCCTGGCTTCCTTCAAGAGTCAGCACAAGCATTGTGCTTTCCATGAGAACTCTGATGGTCCTAGTAGCTGCTAGAGTCCTTCCTTAGTCCCTGTCAAGGTTACCTTCCATATACTCTGTATAAACCTTATATGTGTGTATTGTATCTCCTTTTAGATTGTAAATGCTTTGAATGCAGGGACCAATTTTGCATCCTTATTGTATTCCCAGCACTTAGCACAGTACCTGGTGAATAGTAAATACTTAATAAATACTTATTGGTTGATTGGCATGTACACAATTTTATAAGAAATATACTCATATCTAGTGCCATATAGCTATGACAGATTTGTGGTGGGGTGGGGTAGGATCAAGAGAATTCAGGTTGTCACCGAATCACTAAACATCCTCTTCTGTCCTCCCTCATAACAAAGAACAACACATCATATCTCTGATATCAAAAGCTTTTAGTCAGGGACAGTGGGTAAATGCACATTGTTATTACTTACAAACACACACACACACACAC
>JAQQSZ010008652.1:0-12988 GCA_028646595.1 Phalanger gymnotis
CCATTATATTCATAGACCACAATTTGTTCAGCCATTCTCCAATTGATGGCATCCCCTTGATTTCCAATTCTTTGTTACCACAAAAAGAGCTGCTATAAATATTTTTGTACCTATGGGTCCTTTTCCTACTTCTGTGATCTCTTTGGGATATAGCCCTAGAAGTGGTATTGCTGGGTCAAAAGGCATGCACATTTTTATAGCCCTTTGGTCATAGTTCCAAAATGCTCTCCAGAATGGCTGGATCTGTTCACAACTCCACCAACAATGTACCAGTGTGCCAATTTTCCCACATCCTCTCCAGCACTTATCCTTTTCCTGTTTTGTCATGTTAGCCAATCTGACAGGAGACACGTGCTACCTCAGAGTTACTTTGATTTGCATTTCTCTAATCAATAGTGATTTAGAGCATTGTCCATATGCCTATAGATATCTTTAATTTCTTCCTCTGAAAACTTCCTGTTCACATCCTTTGCCAATTTCTCAGTTGGGGAATGACTCGCATTCCTATAAATTTGGCTCAGTTCCCTGTGTATTTTAGAGATGGGGCCTTTACCTACTCTCTAATTTCATCCCCACCACCACCCTGAGAGGCAGGTGCTCTATTTGTTCTATCTTAGAAGCGAGGTACAGGGAGCACAAAGAGCTTAGGTGATTTTCCCAGGATCATCCAGAAAAGCAGGTGTCTGAGCCAGGATTAGAACTCGGGCCTTCCTGTCCTGCCCCCATGCTTTATCTGTCATGCCATTCAGCCATTGGATCAATGACTCTGACTTGGGGCTTCTGAAGAAGGAGACATCGCTTGGAAGTGGGGGAATGGATCAGGGCAGACTTTGCGGAAGAGAGGGCACCTGAGCCTTTAAGGAAGAGAAAGATCATACCAGGCTTTGGGCTTCCTTCCTCATGTGCTTCAGGGCCAGGTTTTCAGGCTGTTTTATGCCTCATGGAGTTGGCTTGAAGCATGGAGTGCTCATTCATTTGAAAGCCCCAAAGCAATGGCATATGGAGGTGATGCTCACCGTTCTCTCTGCACTCCAAAAGCTTAGCTATACGAAAGTCAATCTCCCATTATTGGTCTTGTTTGGAGAATTTAGCCCTTCCTGAATGGAGGATCCTCACTGAAGTTAACAAGCTGAACTATGAAGGTGAGCTCTGGTAGGAAGCACGGCCAAGAGGAAGGTGGGGGGCCAGGGAGGACTCTGAGGGTCTGGTCCCTGCAAGGGAGCAGCAGCCATACACCCAACAGGAAATGAGAGGATGAGGCACTGGTTGTGCCCCTTGGGGTTGCCAAGGAGATGTGGAGGCTGGTGGTGGACACCTGCAGGTCAGGGTGGAAATCTCCATGCCCAGATCTTCTTGGCAAGGTGTGACCTTGAAACAGAAAATAGTGAAGTTCTGAGCAGAGCAGAGAGAAAAAAGAAGAACTCTTAATTATTGACACTAGGTTGGAAAGTTAGCAGGGTATGAGCCTGTGAGTGTAGGCACCTGCTGCATGAGGACACTCCTGCTACCAACACAAATTTCTCTGCATCTCCTAGTCTTAGGGAACTGCCTTCAATGCTAAGAAGTTCAGTGACTCCAGGGGTTCCATAGTCACTGTGTGCCAGAAGTATCACTTGAACACAGAACTTCCTGGACTATTCACTACACCAGGCTATCTCACAGTGGAAAGTAATTGTTCAAGACACCATTGGGAACAGGCAACATTCTGCTCTTCACAAGAAAGATTAGAGCAGGAGAAAAGTCCAAGACTGACTGACCACTTGTCAAGTCCATGATTCTATAGGGGAGCTGTTGCATCGGGTGTTAAATACATAAGTGACCTACAGGACAGGCACCTCTCCCTGCTCCAGACCTTACATGTTCACCCCCACCCTGCCTGGGAGTTTCCCCTACATCCCTGCCTCCCCGTGATGACTCTGGTGTGAGACTGTCCCAGGAGATGCCACTGTCAGTATTTTTTCCATCCATCCAGTTCTTCCTTGGGGCCTTTCCTTTCATCTCCCAGTTGTGTTTATGGAGCTCCCCATATCCCCAGTTATCAGAAATCAGGTGTTCTAGGTAATGTTGTCCTGCATGGGCTGTCAACTGAGGGCCTGCTGTAGCTTCTTGCACTAGTACCAGAAGCTCCTGAGTAATACTGGTTTCTTTGTATTTTTCTGATAAGCCTCATTTTATTCCATAATAGAAAGTCTTTTCTGTACTGCCTTCCTGCATCGCTGAATTCTAGCCCTAGCACTCACAGGCTTGAGCATTCAGGCTCATAAACCAACAGGACAGGCCTCATCCTCATCACTGTGGACATCATCATTATTGTGATTACAGACACTAATTTAATTTTTTCAAGTGCCCAAAGGACTTTATTCTCTACACACTGATGTCTCTTACAGCATGCAGCCTCCCAGTTCATCAGCCTCTTATAGTCACACTGTCTCTATCGTCACCCCGTCCTGGCCATACACACGGGTGCTCATGCCTTCGATCTCACCATCGCCCATACGCGGTCTATGCCCATTATGTGGAATGATGTGATTCCACTGTGACCATAACCTCCTCTTCTTTAAACTATCCCTCTCTCTCACTTCCCTAAACTTATTTGTCTTGACCATGAGCTTCAGTCCCTCCACTTATCACTTTTCTCCTAGTTAGTCTCCTTCCCCCACTTGGAATTCCCTTCTCTTCCTTCCCATTTTCATCTCTGTTGTTGTTCAGTTCAGTTGTTTTTCAGTCATTCCCAACTCTTCATGACCCCATTTGGGCTTTTCTTAGAAAAGACCCTGGAGTCATTAGCCATTTCCCTCTCCAGCTCATTTTACAGATGAGGAAACTTTGGCAAAAAGGGTGAAGTGACTTGCCCAAGGTCATATAGCTAGTAAGTGTTTGAGGCCAGATTTGAACTCAGGAAGAGGAGTCTTCCTGACTCCAGACCTGGTACTCTATGCAGTAGAAAAACTACTTTTCTTTATCCCAGGTTATCCAATTCAACCATGTCCAATCAGCAGCTTTTGAATTCCTTAATCCCTTGCCCTATTACCAGTCACACTTGATAGTTCCAACCCTGGGGATAGTTAGAGGAAAACTGCTAACTTGCATGGGGTAGAATAGGATATTGCCACCTTGAGTTAGGGACCTTAGATTCAAATATCCAAAGTGAAACTCATTATATTTTCTTCCAAACGTATCTTCCTCCAAATTTCCTTCTTTTTTTTTTTAATGGAGGCTACCACCATCCTTCCAGCCACTCAAGTACCCATCTTAGAATTATCCTGTATTCTTCTTTCTCTTTCATCTCTTATACATCTATCACCAAATTGATTCCCTTCCCCCAACTCCCATTCAGTGTCTCTTGGAGTCATCTTGTCATCTCAACTTATACAGCCCCTCCCCCATAGTTGAGGCCTTTGTCAACTCTCCCCTGAATTCTGGTAATTGTCCCCTAATTTATCTCTTTGTTTTGAATCTTTCCCTATGTAATTCACTTACCACACAGCTGTTGAATTGATATTCTTAAGACATAGATCTCACCAAGTCACACCCACCACTACTCCAAAATTCTTAGTGGCTTGTCAGCCATTGCCTCTAGGACAAAATATAAACTCAGCCTGTCATTAAAAACCCTCAAAAATCCACCTCTCGCCTTGCTTTTTAGTTGTATTTCATGTTATTTCTGGTCAAAGTTCTAGTAAGACTGGAATGTTAGATATTCTCCCCTCTGCCACCTCAATCCCTTTGTCCAGACTGTCTACCCCCACCCCACCCAACAGGAATCCTGTCCTCACCGCTGTTGTAGAGAAACCCTTGTTTCCTTCAACACACAGGGCAGACTCCTCCTCCACGGGCCTTTCCTGATCCCTCCTGCCCCTCACAGGTTGTTAGTGCTTCTTACCCCTTGAATTCACTTTGAATATATATTTTATTTAATTCTCTGTGACCTTGTACTAGCTCAGTAGAAGGTCAGCTCCCTGAGGGCAGGGATTGTTTGATTTATGTCTTTGCATCCCCAGGGTCATGCACATAGATGATGCTTAATAAATTTGTGTTGAACTAAGCTACCACAAACACAATGCCATTATGACCACTATCAGATCAGAATCATTGTCATCACCGCCTTTATAACCACTACCGATGATAAACAGCACATTGAAAACTGCCTAGAACCCCTCCAGGGCAGTGGACAGAGCTGGGCTCCTATCACAAACAGTAACTGAGCATCTTCCCTGGCAAAATCATGGGCTCCAAGTGATGACTTCTTGGCCACCTGTGACCTAATGGTTGCATTTGTGTTCATCATGAAATTTGTGAGCCATCTTAAAGCACTTCTCCTTCCAGAGGGGCACCATGCCTAGCATGGGTCATTATGAAATGAGAGGAGGTGGTAACATTTACCTGCACTCCCGGCTTCCTGAAGACTAATTGTGGTCTGGCTAAGTACAGATTCACAGAATCTCAAAGTAGGGAAGAGACTTCTAGGCGAACCTCCCATACCACCCTGGCAACCCCTCTCTGAAAGGTAGACATCCAGCCTTGGTTTGATTTCCTTCGAAGGGGATCTCACTCCCTCATGTGAGCACTTAATGATTGCTCTAACAGTTGAAGATTGCTAGGTGGCGCTGTGGGTAAAGCACTGGATTTGGAATCTGAAAGATGGGAGTTCCAATCTTACCTGAGATCCTCACTAGTTTTGTGACTGTGGGGAAGTCACTTAGCCTCTGTCTGCTTCAGTTTCCTTTTCTGTAAGATAAGGACGGTAGTAACATGTACCTCCCAGGGTTGTTGTGAAGATCAAACGAGGTAATATTTGTAAAGTATCCTGCAGACCTTAATATAAATATATATAAATAAAACAAATATACATAAATGCTGGCTGTTATTACTGTTCTTCTGATCACTATTACCTATTCACATCTCCACAGAATGTTTGCTCCTATTTTAGCAGAAATATCTTTGAGATAGTTGAAGACAGCTGAAATGTACCTCCTCTCTCAATCCAGAGCAGCTGAGAAGCCCCAGCTGTGTTGTAGTGGAAACAACCTGAGATTTGGAATCAGAAGTCCTGGGTTCAAATCCCGGTTCTGCTTCTATGACTGTGTAACTCTAGACAAGTCCATTCCCTCTCCCTCACCCTTGGTTTCCTCACCCAAACCACGAGGGGAGTAGCTAACTAATCTTTACTTTTCTCATTGAAAATCTATTCTCCTAGCCAAAGGAGATGAATAGACAGTTTTTAGAAGAAGAAAAAAAACAAAGCTATCTATACTCCTATAAAAAAATATGCTAAATAATCACTATTGGTTAGGGAAATGAAGATTGATTAATGTGACAGAAAGGGAAAATGACAAATGTTGGGGGAGGGATCTGGGAAAATTGGGATACTAATGCATTGTTGGTGGAGTTGTGAACTGATCTAACCATTCTGGAGAGCAATTTGGAACTATTCCCCAAGGGCTATCAATGGTGCATACCCTTTGACCCAGCAATACCACTACTAAGTCTATATATCCCAAAGAGATCCAAAGAAAAGAAAAAGGACCTATGTGTCCAAAAATATATATATGGCAGCTCTTTTTGTGGTAGCAAATGGGAAATTGAGGAGATGCCCATCCATTGTGAAATGGATGAACAAGTTGTGATGGATTACTACTGTGTTTTTACAAATGACAAGCAGGATGGTTTCAGAGAAACTTGGGAAGACTTACATGAATTGATGCAAAGTGAAATGAGCAGAACCAGGAGAACATTGTTCCCAGTAACAGTAATATTATACACCGATCAACTGCGAATGACTTAGCTGTTCTCAGCAATACAAAGATCCAAGGCAATTCTGAAGAACTTATGAGAAAAAATGCTATCCATCCCCAGAGAAAGAACGGATGGATTCTGAATTCAGATTTAAGAATATTTTTTGCTTTGTTTTTTGGTCTGCATTTCCTTTCACAACATGGCTAATATGGAAATGTTTTGTGACTGCACATGTATAATCTGTATCAAATTGCTTGCCTTCTCAAACGGGGGGAGGAGATGAAGAGACTGAGAGAATTTGGAACAATTTTTTTTTTAAAAGGGAATGTTAAGAATCTTGGTTTACATGTAATAGAGAAGAAATAAAATAAAAATTAAATACTAAAAGAGAAAAAATAAATTCTCTGCTCCTCGATCGTCAAAAACAGCTGAGAGATGACCTGTCATTTATGATTGTACTTTCTCTAATTTGACTTGTATTAGTTATTTTGTGTATCTCACAAGTACATCATCATTATGAAAATTGTTTCATGTCCCAACCACATATTGTCTAATCAAAGGCATGCATTCTCAGGCGGTTAATAAGTACTAATTGCTTGCATATTGCAGATGTCATATATACATATTATTTACATACAAGTTATTTACATAGATGTTACAACGTCCCTTAAGCTCACTACAATCCGGGTCTATCCACCCAGGGTAGCCCTGGCTCTGAGGGCCATTTTGGGGATTCCATTGTGTTTCAGGGTGAGTCCAGCCTGTTATTGTCTGCAATTGACCCACATCTTTAGGGAAAGCCAGGAACAAACGGGGCTCCCAGGGATGCTGTAGAGTAAGAACCACCCGGCTCCAGGCTAGAGTTTAAGAGCCATTCTAATTCAGCCTGGACGCTGCCAGGGGCCTTTCTCAGCTCAGCTCAGTAGCCCCCAGGGCTGACTAGAATTGCAGTAATCTCTTGGAAGCTCCTTTCCTCCAGGCATTGGGATGTCAGTTTTCCGCAGTCAGGCGCGTCTCCGCTTCATCTCCGCTTCATCTCCGCTTCATCTCCGCTTCATCTCCGCAGAGCAGAAGCTGCAAAGCGCATGTGCAGGAGATGCAGAAACACCAGCGCCCCGTTCTTCGACTTCTCTGGGATCTCGGCAATGTGGATGGATTGTAACTCGGTCACGTTCTTTCCCCGGGCGCGATTCTGATATGCTCCGGGGACCGAAGCCTCCATTAGCGCATTGACCCGCGTCCCTGGAGGCTTCCTTCGCTGAGGGGCATAGAGTGCTGATCTCGGAGTCAGGAAGAGAAGACCTGGGCTCACATACCACGTCTGAGACGTTGTTGTTATCGTTCAGTCTTTTCAGTCCTGTCCAACTATCCATGACGCCATTGGGGTTTTCTTGGCAAGGATGCTGGAGCGGCTTGCCATGTCCTTCTCCGACTCATTTTACAGATGAGGAAACTGAAGTAAGTGACTGAGGTTAGGTGACTTGCCTAGGGTCATACAGCTAGTAAGTGTCTGAGGCTGGGTTTGCACTCAGAGGAAATGTATCTTCCTGACTCCAGGCCTCGTGCTCTATCCGCTGCAGCTCCACCTAGCGGCCTCTGCCGAGATCACAGGTATGTAACCATGGAGCTTCAGCTTCCTCCTCTGTGAGATGGGAAGAAGAACGGTTGTGGGTGCTGCCTTTCAGAGTCGCTGGTGGACTCAAGTACAATGATGGAAGTGAAGTGCTTTGCAAACTTTAACACTCCATATCATTACCAGTTATGATTACCGCTATTATTTAAACATATTTAGGGAGCAGTAGCATGGCACCAAGACGTATTTATGCATATGTATGTAATATCTTTCATGTCTCTCATGTAGAAAAACTCTCTGGTCACTAGCTGCCATCTGTTTTCTCTTTCTGTAGATCTTCACCTTCTGGGTCTATTAGAAATGTTTTCCAAATTTCCCCACAAGATCTACTCAGAGAATTGCTAAAAACTTCAAGACTGCATTTTCCCAGCAGTACTACTATCAACACTTCCTGAATTTCCCTCACTTCTGGTCAAGGTTTACATTGTCTTTCCTTTGATTTAATTCAGCAGTCATGTACTGAGTGCTCACCGTGTACAAGGAGCTCCGTGATGCCTACTCCAGCGCCCTGAGCTTTTGAGAGCTGTGCCAGCTGAGGCCAAGCTTCGACAGGGCTCAGGAGGTGGCAAAAGGCTTCAAGTGTCATTCTGACAATAAGCAGGCACTGCCATCTGACGACCAGCCTCATTATGCCCAGAGACACCCATCACTAGTCAAGCAACCCTTTGGTGATGGATTCTTGGCCATGGTACAAGGGAAGGTAGATGGTGGGGGTGTTCCCGGGCTGTGGATTGGCAGACCATGAATAGGACAAGGAGCCAAGGGATTCATGGGTAGATGACAGTGTGTAACTGCCCTTGTCAAGAATAGGGTCAAGACTTCAAAGGGAAGAATGTGAAGTCAGAACAGGAGCGGTAGATGAAAAGTGCCTAAATTAATGGCAATGAGGAAGAATAGGTTTAGTAGAAGGAGGATGAGGCAGAGGAGAGAAGCAAGGGTTTAGGAGTAGAGAGAGAGAGATTTCAGAGTTCACCATGCTGGTTATGGCACAGTCATTGCTATTTGTGGGTGCACCTCACCCCTTCTGGTGGGTCCATCCTCAGGCCATACCCTGAGCCATGTGGGCATAATATTTAGCATGGAGCTAGAGCTCGCATCTCCAGAAGCAGCCTAAGCATGGGCTTACCAAAAAGAAGCAAAGGTGCAGGCTCAGCTTCCTCACCCTATTATACAAAATATAGCTAACTTTATGGGTAGCTTAGCTAGGAGAAGCTGTGGGTAATACGATTTTAGAAAGCTGATGAACTGGGAGACTAGGGCATTTGAAAGGACATCAGTATTATGTTAAAGGCCCTAATTACTCAATTAAGTTCAATTTCATAGTCATTTATTAATGTTTGGAGCTGGGTTGGAAAATAAGAATGAGTCAGGTCCTGAAGTCTTGTAGCTAGGAAGGAGAATGACCCAGAGACCAGGAAATTGTCCCAGATGACATGATTGAATGGAGTGGCCCTCAAAGGAGAGACTGCTGAGTAATAGTGGCCAAGGGAAGGTCTAGAAATGGCAATGAGGAAGCAAAAAATGTGCTTCCTCTGCCCCTTGGCCAAATGTCTCAGGTGCCAAGGGAGAAGGAGCAGCCAGCCCTGGGGAGAGTGGCCAAGGATGTACTGTCTTTATGAAAGAGGCAGGTTTGTGTGAGTGCAAAGAATAAGAAAGAGAGCAAGAGAGAAAGAGAAGAGGAGGGAGAGGGAATGGAGGGAGAGGGACAGAAGAGATGGAGGGAGAGAGAAGGAGAAAAGAAAGGAAGGGAGAGGAAGAGAGAGAAGGAGATGGAAGAAGGGAGAGAGAAAGGAGAGAGGAGGAAAGGAGAGAGAAGGAAAAAGACAAGGAGAAAAGGAGAGGAGAGAAAAGGAGAGAGCAAGGGAATGAGGGAGAGAGGGAGGATGGAGGGAAAGAGAGAACCTGGGCCTGATTCATTGTTTGCCCACCAGCTGGTGCTCTGACCTCCAGGAAGAAGGATAAGGAAAAACAAAGCACTCTAAAGATTTGTGTCTTTAAACTCTGCCTACTGCTCCTGGTCCATTCAGGTCATTCATGGGGCCTATGTTCCTGAGACCAGTTAATTTCTCTGGAGCTGATTGGAGGTAGGGTCAAATGATTATGCCCTCACGCCCATTCCACCCTGCCAGCTCCAAACAATTAAAAAGTATTCATGGTAATTATGATATTGCCAGATGGTGCCAAGTATACTGGCTTCCTTTCCCTATGACTAGATGGTGGCATTCCATGGTCATTGTCATATGGCAACACATGGAGAATACTGGTGCTAACAAGGTGGGCCTGTATGCTTGGGATGACTGAAAGCCCTGTGCCATTTCTCAAAGGCAGCGTCTCCAGCAGTCTTTTTCTTACGCATCCCTAGGTTAGACTTGCTGCCTATCTCCAGTGCCAGGTGTGGCTAAAGACACTAGACTGACAGCACATCCCATTGGCACTGGTGCTCCTTTGGGGTAAAATCAAGACATATTAAGAAAATGCATCACACAGATTTCTTGGCATCATCCCATTAGACCAAGAACCCAATTTTCTCCCTCTCTCACCTCCCATAGACGGTTGGGGTTATAGGAGATCAGAGAGATGAAGCCTTTCAAAGATGAATCTAAGAAGCTTTACCATCCTATATGATCCACCATGGTCATGAAAGAAGGTTGGCTCTTCATGACCCAACTCAACTTCCCTAAGGAAGAGCTGGTGGGTCCTCTTATGCTCATCTTGCCAGTGATGCCTGCAGACATAGGCCAATGTAGCCTTTTTTCTGTTTAATCCCTCTGTCCTTCCTGCTAAGCCTCCAGCCCACTGAGCCCTCCCACAACATGGGGGCAACCTCTCATAAGCATGTCGAGCCTAGAGGCTCCCGTAGTACATGCTAGGGTCACCTCTCTCTCCCTGTGGTCTCTAATTCTACATTAGCCTTAGTGGCAGCTGTAATTCTTCATCGGTATCTTTTCAGCTTTCCCTTTCCTTATTTTTCTACTTGACTCCAGGTCTCAGGGATCCCAGGTAATATGTGTCAGGATGGCAGATGGAAGCTTTTTAAGAGGAGTGCCTAGAATAGTGCCAAGTACATGGAAGTTTCTTAATGGCTACTTGCTCCATGGCTTGGTTGTTGACTTATCTTCTTCCCAAGCAGTGACTGGAGAGGGGTTTCCAGGACAGTACTTTTGGCTTCCCTTAAGCACGAGGTGGATCTCTGGATGTTGGTTCCTTGAACATGAGCCAGCTCTTCCTGAGGCTTCTGTCGCCTTCTTGAAGATGAGATTTCAACTCAAACCACCTGTTTAGCTCATTAACTACCAGAATATACATAATTTAGTGGTGGAAAGGTTCTTGGATTCCTTTAGGTCTCAGCCCAAATCCCATCACTGGGATTTGGCTGAAGCAGTTCCAAGACCTCAGAGAGTTGGTGGATTCCTGCAGAGATTATGCACAATGTAGCCTGTCCCAATCTTGTTTGTGCTGGGCTGTTTGCCTGCTGTCTCCTCCGTTAGACTGGGAGCTACTTGAGGCGGGGACTGTCCAGTGCCTTCCTTTGTCTCCACAGCACTTGGTTCTATGCCTGGCACATAGTAGTGCTTATGGAGAACAAGTCCAGTACCCTCACCTTATACGAGAGGAGATTGAGGCCCATATTAAATATATACAAATAATGCCCTTGCCCAATGCCACACAGATCATCAGAGCTGGGACTGGAGTTCCAATGTTCTGGTTCAACATCCTCCATAGTGTTGTCTTCCCAATGTCTCTGGCCTCATCTATATGGATTGTAGCTAAACCTTACTAATTATAGTTTTCCATCAATCCCAAGGGCATGATGGATATTTTGGGCCCCAAAGCTGAGATTCTGGGAAGGGCTGTGTTAGCTTTTCTTATTTGTAAAATGAATTTCTCTCTCTCTCTCTCTCTCTCTCTCTCTCTCTCTCTCTCTCTCTCTCTCTCTCCCTCCCTCTCTCCCTCCCTCTCTCCTGTATCTCATTTCTCTGTTTGCCCACCCCTTCCTTCCTAGCCCCCCCACCCCACCCCAGACTGTTTGAGCAGTTATCAGAAGCCTTTATCTGACTCCTCCTGGCTCTCTATTGCCTTTTGTACTAGGGCCTCACCTCTATTGTTTCTACAATACTGAAACATTACAAACACCGTCATGACCCTCTGCATCTGGCACCCTAGGACAAGGCTCCAGTCACTTCGCCCTAGTTACAGCTCTGCCTGAAGGAGTACTATTTAGATTCAATTAGAAAAACTGCCCCTGGCATTATCTCAGCTGACTGTTCTACATCACTGGGCAGGCAGGTTGCTAGTCATCATGGAGAATTATGGCTGCTGCCCCAGGGATGACGTGAGGCAGGTCCCTGCTTGCTGAGGGTGTGCTGTCCGTCCTTGGGGGGGGTGTGGAAATTGTGGGCAAGATGTCCTCTGTGGCCCACAATCAATCACATGAGTGCGAGGCACAGTCCAGGACCCAGGCATCGCGTCCTTTGTACCCATGCCCCTAAGCGGTGCTCGCCTGTGGCCGAGTCATGGAGATCAACCCCCACTTTCCATTGGGTGGCAGATTGACGATCTTGCTTTTATTGACAGAGAAATTGGCTTTTTGAACTAATGCAGGGAGCCAGGGGCGAGGAGAACGCTTCTGCTTGTTGGCGATGGAACAAGGCCTGCCTCGTATCCCAGGCAAAACAAGAGGGGATCATGGAGAGCCGCGATCATCCTAAAATGCCCAGTGGAGGCAAGAGAAATATAACCCACCTACGAAGTACCTGGAGCGTTGCCTAGTTCTTCTAATGGCCAAATGTAGTCCAGACAATCACAAAATGAAAGTTATCATGGTATCATCGGATTGTATCCCAACAAAGGATAAGAATTTATTAAGCACTTATTGTGTGTAAGCCACAAAGGATACAAAAAGACCAAAAATGATGTCACTAGGACTGCTGGGGGACAAGGAGCTGGCCCTCCAGTTTCCACCCACTGAGTCTTCTCTTCCCCCAAATGTGTTGGAAGTGCCAGGATCTTTGGCCTTGGTCTAATTGACTCAGTAAAGCTGAACCCCAAAATCACTACAGTTTTGCTCTAGGGAGAAGAGTATTCGATCAAAATCTTGAGAATATGGATTATAGAGAAATTCTTAGGTCCATGATGAACATACCAATTAAGTATAAATGAAACTACCAAACCTCCAGACCACCTAGAGAATCATTATCTCAATAATATACACATCTCTCAATACTGACTTTTATAAAACAGCATCCTCGACAATAATCCTAGAAATAGAAGGCACACAATTATTCCTGGAAATAGGATGGTTCTGGATGATTTCTCCTAGGTCTGTAGAAGCATTTCTGGATATGCATCCAGATGCTCCTTTGGAGAAGAAAGAAAGGGAGAGAGGAAGGAAGAGAAGAGTGAGAAAAGGCAAGGAGAGAGAGACACAGAGAGAGAGGGTAGGGAGGAAAAGAAGCAGAGAGATGATATGGAGAAGGTAAAGAAGGAGGAGGAGGAGGAGGAGAAAGAGCAGGAGGAGGAGGAGTACAAAGAAGAGGAGGAGGAAGAAGAGGAAGTAGAAGAAGAAGAGGAGAAGGACAAAGAAGAGGAGGAGGAAGAAAAAAGAGGAAGAAGAAGAAG
>JAQQSZ010008653.1:0-12987 GCA_028646595.1 Phalanger gymnotis
CTTGCCCTACAAGAAAGGAAGGGAAAAGGGGATGGGAGGGGAGTGGGGTGCTGACTGGGAAACAGGGCTACCAGAATATACACCATCTTGGAGGGGGGGGTAGAAATGGGGAGAAAATTTGTAATTCAAACTCCTGTGAAAAGAAATGCTGAAAACTAAACACATTAAATCAAATTAAAAAAAATAAAATACATACATGTAGGTTCCATTGTTCTCATCATTTGTCACCCATTGAGAATTAAGGATCATAGTTCATGATCCAAAATTGTATGTTCAGAGTGATTTAGGCAAAGTTTTCTCCACCTTGGAAATAGTAGGACCACAAGTGCAGGGTCTACAAAAAAAAAATAATAAGTTTGAGTCAAGAGATGAAAAGCACAAGTATTGCAGAAGGTGTGGCATGTAGGTGTAGGCAAGTAGAGTGAGCAGCTGATTTGGTAGAAAAGGAGAGATTTAGCTAGAGCCCCGGTCTCTACCTTGGTCAGAAATCTGGTTTGCAGTAATTCATCCCCAAGGGTTTCTTGAATCCTTTTATAAAGCTCAGAGAAAAGATTCTTAACTCTTCTTTGTACATGCAAAAAATATAACATGCAACATAGTTAAAGAGACAGTGACATCTACATTCCACTGTTTTACCTGTACAACTGTACGGAATATGGAAACCCATTGACCAACACAGGCGTGATAGTAGTAGGGCTTCGTATGCATAAGTCTTTATTTACTGGAAGGTTCTGTTGATTCTGAAAAGTGTGTTTTTGTTTAGTGTTGAGTCTCTAAGGAACAAAATGTTTTGGGTTACTGAAGACTATGTCTCTGGAAGTCTCTGAAAATAAGTGAGATTATTGCTCTTTTTATTTGGTTCAAATAGGATGCTTCCTAAAGCAAAACACTTTGTAAAAATTTTGATCTTTCAAAGTCTCTTCCATCTCTAGGATTTATAGAACAGACCCAGGCCCATATCATTGAAGGGAGGTCATCTGAAATATAGGCTGTCTACATCCCACAGAAACCAGAAAGGGACCATGTAAAGTGGATTGTAGAGTTCAGCCTCATTTCAGACATTTTTATATTTACCATATACTAGTGAGGATAACAAATGGTGTGTCAAGTGTTGCAAAGTTGCTCTTGGACACAGTTCAAATAATAGCTTGATTTCCAAGTTCTCTTTATGAAGGTGTTTTTCTACTGGTAGTGGATTCTTTTAGGTGTGTTGGGATTGGGAGGAATGAGGATCCACACGGTATTCTGTCTTCTTCCCTATGGATTTAGCTTTCTGCCTAAGGAAGGCCTCCTAAAAATAGGCAGTGAAGGAGTAAATGACATTCCCTTCCTACCATCCCAACCTCCTGTATCCCCAGAGTATTTTATTCTGAAACAAAAGCTTTTGCTTTCTGGCTGAATGTCATTAGGTTATTTTGCATGTGGCTTGTCCTGTTAACCAGAAATCATAGAGGATTAGTTGTTGTACATCATCTGTCCAACCTCAGTGAGTCCTTTTGTAAACAACTCTCCAGCTGCCTGAGAGCCAGTAATAGGCCCAGGACCCTCCTCTATCTTTTACTTCTCTCCAAATTGGGCAATTTGCAGAGAAGGGTGGTTTCATTTCTGAAGTTTTACTTTGGCCTGTGTTTGGTCCAGGGAATTGTTTTTTAAATTCCTTACTGACAGTAAAAATGAATTTCATATCCTGGTAAGAATTAGGAATACCGGACCATAGCTTTGTTTTGCAGTTCATAGTTGAAACAGCTTTATAAGTTCCAGAAATAAGAGCTGTGTTTCATAACTAGTGGAACAGCAAGAATGGCTTGTTGCTAGTGGCAGAGTGCTTTCTGAAAAATACAAATTTGAAAGTTCAGTTCAGTGGCTAGAAGTGAGTCCCTATCCATTTTCGGGGTAGAATTGACTCTGAACAAGTTAGTGAAAAAGGACCCATTAATTAACTAAAGCATATGTGGGGGGAAAAAACCCAAAATATTCCTGGATAATTTAAGAAATTTCTCCCAGTAGGAATAAATCTTGTTAGTTGAAAAACTAGAGTCAGAATAGCAAAAGGATACTGAGATGGGTTTGGTGGTCTCTGACTATAGTCCACGATGAAATTCTTGGTCTCACTGAGTGCTCTGCCCCTGTGAGTCAGCTTCAGCTGAATCTAAACCTCTTTTATAGGTATGATTAAGTGAATAAGTCTCTCCACACCTTCTATGTAGAACTAATTCTGACCAGGTCAGTGAAATAGGATTCATTTGATCTGAAATGGCTTATTTCCCTAGCTGACCACTTTTCACTCCCTACTATAGTGTTCTCCCCTTGATATTTCCCAAAGTGGCATTTCAAATCTCATTGTTCTTCTGAATTCTGGGTAGTTCTGGGGGAAAGAAATCAAGAACATGCTGTGGTTGGAGGCCCTTGAGTTGAAGGAGAATGCAGGGAAGGGGGCATTTTGAAGATTAGGTATAGGACTCTTGGATAAGCAATCAGAAGTCTTGGGATTTTTAGCAGTTCAGGAAATCAGGACATTAGGGGACGTTTGGGATGTGTTTGGAAGAAATCTGATCTACCCTATCGCTCCCATTGTTTTTCTAAAACTCCCAACAGCAGGAGGATAGCCAAGAAGATATGACCTCTTGAAGCAGTCAGGCTTCTTTAATGAGTTTTGGGGTTAATCCAGACCTAAATACTTGGGTTGGGGATCATGTCTATGAAACAGTTCCTGTCATAGCTACGGAATCTTTTATTAACAGCAGGTGTTTTTCCCCCTCATGCTTACGAGAGGGACTTTGAAGAGAGTTGGCCCTAGTATTTGGAGAGGGACTTGGAAAAATAGGGCCCTGGCGCTAGAGTTAGGAGTGACCACTAAACAGGAGGATACATTAAGAGTAAAGATCGATAATGTACTCGTTGGTGCCTCCAGAACTGCTAAAAGGGAAAGTAGGAATGGAGAGGGTAAATCAGGGAACTAACATTCCACACCTACTCCGTGACATTGGATTTCATTACGGTTCTAGATTTGAACTTTATACCACAGCATTTTAATTTTGTTTTGTAGTGTATTTAACATACACATATACTGCGTTTAGAAACGCAGTGTAGAAAAACCACTACTAAACACCCCAAACTCTATATAGAAAAGAAGTGGAATTAGTGTTTGCTTTCCTAGTAAGTCTTCTAGAATAGTATTTCTATAGGTCTTGCTAAATCAGCAAAAAAATCTGTTAGTCGCCATTGAATCTGGTACCCCAACTGGCAGTATTTCAGACCAGGAAAGGGACTCTTGGATGTGGATGGTGTAGCAAGATCTCAAGAAACTTGGTTCAAATGAGATAATGTATGTACAGTGCTTTGTAAACCTTAGAAGTGCTATCTGTGTGTGTGAGATAACATTATTATAGGAGCGTATAAGATATCAACTCAAATGAAGACATTTCATGTTTTGATACTTCTAATGACAGCCTGTTTCTTCAAAAGATAGTCCTTTTTATTGCTAGACTATCCTAATTTCCACCCATTTTTCCTACTTCTACCCTTTGGAGCAAAAGATGTCTAGTCCTGTTCTAAAGGCAGCTGTTATTCCCCCATAAGCCTTCTCTTATCTTCAGGCTAAATTTCCTTAATTCTTTTGGCCATCCCTTATGTCATGATTTCCAGACTCCTCACCGTCCTGGTTACTTTCCTCTTGATGCTCCCTGATTTGTCAGTGTATCTCTAAAGATGGTGTTTACTTTAGATGATACCAGAACTGAATCAGTACTTCAGATGTGATCTGATGGTCAGGGATTACTGGGTGGCTATTAACCCCCTTAATTCTACAAGTACAAGGTGAGATTGCATTAGCATTTTAATAGCACTTTCACACAGACCATATTGATCTTGATCTTGTGGTTAGCTAAAAAATCCTTTGGCCTTTTTTTTTTTTAAATATGGACTGCCATCAAGCCAAATCTTTAGTATGTTATAGTTGATTTTTAAAAAGCCTAAATGTAGAATTTTACATTTATTTAAATATTTTATTAAATTTTATTGGTTTCAGCCTATAGCCTCCCCCAGTGGTAAGGACTTTAGGCATGAGCTACCATGCCTGACAAATTTATCTTTTAAAAAAATCAGGATATTCACTCATTCCTAGTCCTCTGACATCTCTCCTATTTCATAATTTCTTGAAGAAAAAAAATTATTTTGATGCCCTGTGTTGGCATTTGTTTAAGCAAGGAAGCTACCTTAAAAGGTACTTTTTTCAACAAATTATTGATAAATTTTATTTTTACATCACCTTAATCTTCTAATATATCCTTTTGCCACCTAGAGAGCCATCCTTTATTATAAAGAATAAAAAAGAAAGGGGACAGGGAGCAGTTCAGCAAATCTGTAGCACATCAACCCAGTTCAACAGTATATGAATTGTTCCATACTCATTGCCCCCTACCTCTGCAAAGAAAAGAAGGAGGCTCATTCTTATACCTCTTACTCCTGGCCAGCCTTGGGCATTATACAATGTTCAGTTTTGATTTTTTTTTTTACCTTTCATTTACATTGTCATATATATTTTTTTCCTGGTTTTGATTATTTATTTTGTATCAGTTTATGTATCTTCTCATGCTTCTCTGTTTTCTTTACATTCAGAGTATCTTGTGGCACAGTAGTATTCTGTTATATTTATGTACCACAACTTATCCCCAGTCTTCTATGGCCATCTGCTTTGATTTCAGGTCTTTGCTGCTACCGGAAAAAGTGCCGCTATAAATATTTTGATGTATGTGGGACCTGTTTTTCACTTCCTTCAAGTGTTTGCCTAGCAGTGTGATTTGTGAGTCAAAGGTCTGGACATTTCAGTCATTTTCTTAGCATAATTCCAAATTGCTTTACAATAGTTAAACCAATTCAGAGCTCTAACCATATTTTACTGTACCTTTCTTTCTGCAAATCCTCCAATATTAACTATTTCCATTTTTTCTTATTTTCATCAATTTGCTGGATGTGAGGTAAAATCTCAGTTATTTTGTATTTCTCGCACTAGTCCTTTGGAGCAATCTTTCCTATATTTGTTAAGTTTGCAATTCTTCTTTTAAGAACTATTCGTCCATATCCTTTTTTTCCCCATTTAAAAATTATGAACTTAGCAAATCTCAGCTAAAATGAGCAGTCCCAGAGTGTTGTACATGAAACTATGACTCTGATTATATACAGTTTGCTTTTCTTTTTAGATATATGATAAGTTCAATATGTTCATATCCTTTAACCAAAAATGGCTCTTGGTCTTGTATACTTCACAGGCTGCTTTCTACCACCTTATTCTATTTAAATATATAAATGTGAGCTATTTAAAATTACTACATGCTTACTCTCTTACATAGAGTTTTTAATTTCATTTTTTGCAGTGTGCATTTTATCTTTTCTGGTATTCTCCCTGGAGCTGATGTAAACAAAAATGATTGTTGAATAATTAATTTATCTGTTTGTTACTCTGGTCTAATCTATGAGGCATATAGAAGTGCACAGCTGTTTAGAGTGTTTGTCAGAGGGAAAATGAGACCTTGGCCCAGCTGCTTGGGGAGAGTCATTCCTTTAATGGAATAATGCACAATGAGACCCACTGTCAAAACAAGATCATGTGATTTGGGGAAGAGCTATGCCTCAGAAGCAAGACATTGGCTGCCAAACAAACACTGAGAAGGGAAAAGAGAACAAATGAGCAGAGGGGGTTCTGAGAAGGAAAAACAACAAAGAGGCTTCAAATCAGGTGTTAGGTGATTTCATTCTCTGCCTCAAGGCAGAAGTCTGCAAACCAACACCAAGGCTTGAAACTGGTGTTGTGATTTAAGTTCTTATCTCTGAGTCACAAAGTAAATTATTATTGAGATATGGTGGGCTTTCCAAGAGGAAAACTTTCAGAATTGCGCAAACCAGAGGTCTCTGTGCCCAAAGCGTTGACTTATCTGCCCTTTCTGTATCTTCTTTCTCATGGCTCCTGATGAATCTGTCCATTCAGATCTGCTCTCTCTGTTTGCTAGTAGGAACTTGTTTGTGGTTTCTCATCATGGGTGGTTGGAAGAAACTGGCACATGGGTTTTATTTTAAGCATTATCTTTTGATCATTAGAAGGGAAAATTGCTGGAGATGATAACGGGCTCCAAACTAAGCTTGGTTGTCTTGGTTGACAACCCCCAGTGCTGGCTTATCTGCATAGCACCTTTCTGGGGGTTTGATTCTAAAATATTTTTTTCAAACTTTTCCGAGTCTTAAGGAAAAGGTAGTTAGTTCTTGTACCTTTTCCCTTCTCTGACTGTAAAAAACAATTCCACATAAAAACCATATAGTCAGCCCTTATCCATGTAAGTCATGTGGAACAGTTGATAATGTTTAAAAAACTTAACTGCAACTCAGTCAGACATAAACTGAGGTTAACCTTCCTCTTCCTTGTGATGCTGTAGTTTATAATCTTTACCACTAGGTGGTAGCAATAGAAGAAGAAAAATAAAAGGCAGAAAACTGTAAGGGGTAGATATGCCATGTAACACTGAGATGTGATTACCCAGCTGGGGCAAATCCCAGTGTGGGAACTCCCTTCACAAATGAAAATCACAGCCTATCTTTGAGTAGATTAATCCTAGATTTATTATATAATGTATATTATATAATATATATAATGTATTACAATATATAATGTATAATTATATAATATATAATATAATGTATAATGTCTATATAATGCATGTAATGGTTAAGTGATATGTCCGGAATCATACAGCTATTAAGTATAAGAAGTGGGATTTAGACTCACATCTTCCTACTCAAAGCACCTGCCATACTGCCTCTATAGCTCCCCCAAAAGGGGGGGAAAATATAGGACAAGCTAGAATGAAAAACAAGTTAGAAGAGAGATAAATCAGTCAAACAAGAAGCATTTGTTATGGTATCTACTGTGTGTCAGGAGCTGTTAGAGCTGAGGATACACACAAGTGAAATAATGCCTGACCTAAAAGAATTCAGTTCCCATTAGGGGTGACCAGATGTATGCAATAATGATTTTTATAGGGGTTTCAAGTCTGTAGATCACTTTACGTGTATCATTTGATCCTCAGAACCCTGGAAAGTAGATATCATTATTACCATTTTACAGATGAGAAAACTCCAGGGTCACACAGCTAGTGTCTGAGGTAGGATTTGAACTCAGGTTTTCCTGCTTCCATGTCCAATGTTTTAGTTTATTTATATATACAGAATGTACACAAAATAAATACAAGGCAACTTTGAGAGGGAAGGTGCTAGGAATTTGGAGATCAGGAAAGGCCTCATGTAGAACGTGGTACTTGAGCAGACTTTGAAAGGAAGGATATTCGGAGAGGGAGTGCATTCTGGGCATGGACAAGAAGCCATGCAAAGGCAACCAGAGAAAAGATGGGAGTGTTCTAAGTGAGAAACAAGACCACCAGCTTAATAGGACTGTAGAATGAGGGAGGAGAATATGCACAAGTCCAGAAAGCAAGGTAGATTGGTGTTAGATGGTGAAGGGCCTTAAATGCTAAATTCTGTTTGATCCTAGAGGTCCTCTAGGGAGCTCCTGGATTGGGAGCTCCTGGATTTTATTGAGTAGGAAAGTGACGTGATCAGTCTTGTGCTTTAAGAAAATCACATTGGCACCTGTATGGAGGAAGAATTGGAGAGGGAGAAAGTCGAGGCAGGGAAACCAATTGCAAGTCTTTTGGCCTGTGAGAACTGATGAGGGCTTGAACTAGGGGGAGGGCATTGCCAAGTGAGATGCGAAAAGCAGGTATGTGGTAGGGGGAGAAGAAGAGGTGGGAAAGAGAGCAGCAAAGAGAATAAACAGACAAAACATGAGGATAGCAATAGGGAAAGAGAGAAATGGTTTGGGAGAGCGTGAGAAAAGGCTGTTGGAAAGAACTGAAGCTAGAAAGAGAAAGATGAAGAAGGAGAGAAAAGAAATGGAGGGAGGAGAACTTGGGTGAAGAGAACGGTTAATGTTAGCTAGCCATTTATATTTGGTTTATAGTGGATAGAATAGTACAGACGGAAGAGCTTTTAGAGACCATTCCATCCAACCCTTTTATTTTAACAGATAATGAAACTCAGGTCCAGAGACTAGTGGCAGAACCAGGAGAAAAACCCTATTTTCTTGATGCCCAGTGGCCAGTATGGTCAGAGAGCTTTTACTAAAAGAAAGCGCATAGCCCCTTTTTCTTCTCATACGACTGCTGGTTACTTCAGCAAGGTCAAAATTTAGACTCTAAATTTACAATGCACTACCCATTTTCCTTATTTTGTTTGGCTCCTGTGTTCTACATTGTTAACAGGTACCATATAGCTTGGAGTCAGGATTTTGTAATTGTTATCTTCCTTAGAAATTGTCTAGGTGAACCTCTTACCTTTACAGATGAGAAGACTGAAGCTCATGGAGGAAAATGACTCGCTCAGTATCAAAGTGCCAGTCAGAGGCAGGGCCAGGCGTAGAATCTGAGCCTCCTGGTTCACAGTCTAGTAATCTGTCCACTTCTCTACATTGTTTGAAACTAACTTATGTGACCAAACATATCAGTTTCATTTTTATAATATGAAACCCCTGAGGTCAACAACCGTGTTTTCCTTGTTAATCTCTGAAATACCTAGCACTGTATGTAGGGAATAAATCTGTACTGAGAGTTACTGTGACCGCTAAACTACTGGTGGCTGGACCTATATATAGACTAGAGGGTACTGAAACAGCAAAATTTAACCTCTATTTGAATTACCCTTAGAATATAGCATGGCTGTATTGTTCAGAATAAAACTTATTTTTTAATTTTTTTGACTTATAACTTTTTTGAATCACTAAGTTTAAACACCATAAAGAGGATTTCCATATGTAAGTCAAAACATGCAAAAATAATAGGATTGCATATGAAACTATGGATTCTACTACTTTCATTTCAAAACAGTTCTGCTTGTCATGTTAGTAATTGGACTTCCCTTGTGTATGTTTGCACAGAACATTACAATGGCCCTTTAAGACGTCATTTTTCCTATTATTATATTACTATTATTACATATTGCATTGTTACTAACTCCACCTTTCATTAACCTCCCTTTCTTCCTCCCATTAAGAACACAAGAAGGGAGGTGGGGGGTTGTAACAATCAAATCCACAAAGTGGCCTTGTCTAAAAATCTGTGCTTCTTTTTCTATCTTGTATCCAGAAACACCTTTCCAATTTTCTTTTTTTTCAAGGCAGTCAGGGTTAAGTGACTTGCCCAGGGTCTCACAGCTAGTAAGTGTCAAGTGTCTGAAGCTAGATTTGAACTGAGCCACTTAACTCCCCTCAGGATAAAACTTTAGATCGGGAAAGAAAAGAGATGATGAAGCATTTTTTGTGGTAGGGTTTTTTTTTTTAAACCATGGTAACAAAATATAACTGAATCTTATATTTGCCTCAGAAACACATTACATATTGCAAAGGTAATTACAGATACATTTGCATGAAAATCAAGTGGTTGGTTCATAAAGGTTGATGTACACATAGTACAAACCAGTTTCACATTAAATGCAGGAAGGAAACCATCAGCCAGTCTATGGCATCAGTAATATTCCTTTTTCTGGAGTCTTCCCAGGCATACCTTATTATATATTTTTCAGATTATATTCTTTTGTTTTGACAAGAATTCAGTGAAATGGACATAGAGACATGTGGAAAGATTCAGAAAAAAGAAATTCATTTTCATCTTGGGTCTGGCGTAGAACCCAGAATATCATCTGGAATTCAAGTCCACACTCATTAAGAATCTGCTTACTGTGTGCCAAGCACTGACACAATAGGGAGAGCAACTTGATCTGTCATTTAATTGATGCTTTATGGCAAAGGAACTCTCTCTGCCCAGATAGTGCAGTGGTTAGAGCACCAGGCTTGGAATCAGGAGATCAAATTCAGCCTCAGACATTTAGTACCTGTGCAACCCCTAATGACTCTTTACCTCAGTTTCCTCATCTGTAAAATGGGGATAAGAATAGCCCTTACCACCCAGGCTTGTTGTGAGGATCAGATGAGATAACGTTTGTAAAGGGCTTAGCACAGTGCTTGGCACATAGTAGTTGTTGGTTGTTTTTTAATCATGTCCAACTCTTCATGATCTCTTTGGGGTTTTCTTGGCAAAGACACTGGGGTGGTTTGCCATTTCCTTCTCCAGTTCATTTTACTGAGGCAGACATTGAAGTACCTATTGCCCAGGGTCATATAGCTAGTCAGTGTCCAGATTTGGTTTCAGGAAGATGAATCTTCCTGACTCCAGCCCCAGTACTCTATCCACTTTGCTACCTAGTTGCCCATTGTAGCTGGCACATAGTAGGTGCCATATAATTGCTAGTATCATCATGCTTCTTCTTGTAAGGCAGAGGGGTAACTTGATTCTAGTTTGCAAGTCTAGCTCTCTGTTTAATACACCCAGCCACCTGTACTGGGTGAATACAAAGATGAATAAGCAGGACCCCTGCCCTTACTTGATTTATCTTCTAATAGAAGAGATAAGATACACATATAAATAAGTTAATACAAATAAGAAAGAGTTAAGTGCAAAATATAAGTCCCAGGTTCTATGAGATTGGAAGTAGAGATAATTTCTAGCTGGAAGTATCAGGTACAGCTAGGCTTTCTTAAGGAAATGATACTTCTGCTGGGCCCTAAAGGAAGGAAGACATTTCTTTAGGCAGAAGTGTAGTAGGGCACAGCTGTCCTATTCCAGGCATAAGGTACAATATGGACAAAGGCTTGGTGGAGGGAGAAACCAGGGAAGATTATAGTTGCTGAAGTATCTTTCTAGGCATTTATTTGACATCTGCTTTGTTTGGACAGTAGTCATCTCCCTTAAATTTCTGCCCTGGAAGGAAGGTGTTAGACATTACTGGTATTGTGGAAAGAAAGGCCATTTGATAAGAGAAGACATTGTCAATGTGGAGTTTGGGAGCTTAAGAGTTCTGCCTGCAATTTAGGACATGCTGGAAAGACAGAGAACAGGGATACTATCCCCAGGAGACCTAGGCTATTCGCTGTAGCAGAGCAGTTTAAAAGTAACATTAAAATAGTGTCTTAGTTAACAGATGTTTATTGAACACTATTATTGTAAAGGAAGTAAAAAGAATAAAGTATTTGTTGCCCTTATAGCTTTTAGACTCCGGAAAGTTTTGGAGGTGAAAAAGGCTAAAAGCATGCTAATTAATTAAGAATGGAATTAAGATCACCCAGATTTGACCTACCAGTTATCGTTTGGTCTTAATGTTCCCTCTGTTTCATTGGGTTTTAATGAGACCATCTTTCGAAGGATTTTGGACCTGAGTTACATTTTAACACAAAATCGTTCCTCAGAGAATACCAAGGAACCCCAGAATGGAACAAAAATAGGCAAAAATAATAGAACATGATAAACAAAATTGTCTTGACATTAGGACAGAAACAGTGGTGAGGCCTTTACAAGGTCAGGTGAATTATCTTGGAAAGGTTTACAGCCTCAGAGCAAGGAATGTCGATGATTACTTGTCAAGGAAGTGGTGTTAGACAAGTGACTTCTTTCATTAAAGTTTGAGTGTTTTCTCACCCATCCAGTCTGAGCCGATGGGCTGGAGAAAAGATAGTTTGGGGTCTGAATTAGGAGGCAGTAGTTCTTCAAAGTATGGTCTACTAGCTGTCAGTGAACTGGCTTCTTGTCTAACCAACTGTACTGTACCTCTTACCCAGAAGCTCCATCCTCAAAAAGTTTTTAGTAAATCAAATCTCTTTTCTCTCCATCTTTTTTCTATTGTTTCATGCATTCTCCTCTTATCATAGTCTTTCTTCCTATGCATATCCACATGGAGGTATATCTTTTCATTTTCCCACTTTGTGATGTGAGAAATTTATAGGCTCATCATCTAATGGAAAAGGTTGGAAAGCACTGGCATGCGCCAGTGTCACCTGCTCCTGACAGCACCCTGGACTTCAGTTTCATCTCATTGGCTTTTAAACAGATATTTGCATTTGTACATTTGGCTTTCACTTGTGAAACTTTTGGCTTTACAAGGTGTTGATCTCCCTTTACCTATTTCTTCCCTGTCCCTTCCTTACCTAGAATGTGATGACTGGTGGAAAACAGACTGCAACCCGAACAATTCTACCATCCCTTCTAACTGCACTGGCTGTGCAGTGCTTACAGGCCTCCAGGTGGTGCCACTCATGTCACAGTTACCCTCCCAATTTGATAAACTCCAGCCTCTGCTGATCAAGGTAAAAAGAAACCTGGTTCTTTGATTAATTAGTCAAAACTGAGAAAGTACCCAGTGCTTTCCAGCAACAACCAGTAATGGCTTTTGTGTTGTTTTGTTTTATTTTTGCTTTGCCAAAGACTGGACAGACTCTGACATCCAAGGAGCTTCAGCTTTTTCAATGCCAGTACCCGGAGTTGACAGAAGGGATCTCAGAAGGAATATTAACCCGGTGGTGGAATTGTTTCCCTCATCAGCGTTTCCCTTTTAGTTTCCCATGGTGAGTCTCAAAAATGAGTGGGTTGGGGGGCGGAGCCAAGATGGCGGCTGGGAAGCAGTGATTGGCGTGACCTCCCTACCAAGTCCCTCCAAAAACCTATAAAAAAATGGCTCTGAACCAATTCTAGAGCTGCAGAACCCACAAAGTGGCAGAGGGAAGCAGGGCTCCAGCCCAGGACAGCCTGGATGGTCTCTGAGTAAGGTCTGTCGCGCACGGAGCTCCCAGCTCCCAGCTGAGGGGAGCGGAGCTGAGCCCAGCAGAGCCCAGTGTGCGCGGCGTGGACCGACCAGACCAGCAGCTGAGCGGAGAGTGCCCTACACTCCTGAATTACTGAGCTGTGGCATCTACCAGACCTCTCAACCCACAAAGAGCAAAGACAACAGAGAAGGTTAGTGGGAAAAGCTGCGGGACTGAGTTTGCGGTTCGGCCACCACCCCTGGGGCAGCGGAGGTGGGGCAGCTGCAGTTGCTTCTGGCCCCAGGCCCACCTGGTGG
>JAQQSZ010008654.1:0-12987 GCA_028646595.1 Phalanger gymnotis
AGAGGGAGGGGAAGAGAGAGAGGAAAGGGGAGAGGGGAGAAAGGGGGAAGGGAGAGGGAACTAAAGGAGGGGATAGGGGAAAAAAGGAAAGGAGAGGGAAGAAAAGGGAGGAAGGGGGAAGAAAAAGAAAGGAGAGGGAGGAAAAAGAAGGGAGAGGGAAGAAAAGGGGGAAGGCAGGGAGGAGAGGAAGGAGAGGGAGAGGAAAAGGGATGGGGAGAAAGGGGGAGGGGAGAGGGAACTAAAGAAGGGGAGAGGAAAGAAAAAGAGGGAGGGGGAAGAAAAGGGAGAAAGACCGGGAGAGGAAGGAGAGCAAAAGAGAGAGGAGAGATGAGAGAGGAGAGCAAGAGGATGAGAGGACTTCAGAGCCCTAGGAGCTGAGCTTGAGTCACAGCTTTGTTACTTGCTACTTTGTGACCTTGGGCAAATACCTTATTCTCTCTAATCCTCCATTTCATGGTCAGTAAAATGGAGACAAAATAGCTAGCCTTTAAGGTTCCCTTCAACTCTTGAATCTTTGGTGGATCACTTCACAAGTGATTCAGTGCATTGTATTCCCTGGAAGATTAGGTGAGGGCTACCCTTACCTGCCACCCCAATCCTAACCCACAAACCTATTTTCCATGCTTCCTACTAACTGGAATTAGTTGAGTTAAAGGGCTCCTCTTTCCATAAGACCTCCTTCTAGGAGGAGCAGGCTGCTTTGACACATTGTTTTAATCAGATGATACATGATAATGGAAAGATCCCTGGAGAGACAAAGACAGGCAGAAAGAGAGAAACGGAGTCAGAGATAGAGAGAGAAGCTAAATTCAAATCCTGGCTCTGATGCTTATTGTGTAACCTTGGGCAAGGCACTTCACCTTCCTCTGCCTCAGTTCCTTTATCTACAGAATGAGGATATTGGAATTAATGGTCTCTGAGATTTCTTCTAGATCTATGATCTCCTTATACTTAGCCATGGACTGAGTGTACACTTGAACATCTGGACAGCTGGGAAAAGGGAAGGGACATTTTTGGAGCTGAAAAGGACCTGTTGGAGAGAGGAAATCCTGAGTTCAAATTCAGTCTCAGATACTGACTAACTGTGTGAGTATGAGTAAGTCACTTAACCGCTGCCTGCCTCAGTTTCCTCATCTGTAAAATGGAGATAATAGCACCTACCTCTCAGGGTCATTGTGAGGATGAAATGAAATAATATTATAAAATACTTTGCAAATTTTAAAGTGTCCTATAAATGTTAACTATTATTATTATTAACAATAATGATAAGAGCAAATTTAGGTGAGATGAGGGCAGTACTTCGGTATGGGACTATGGGATGAGAATGATGTAGTAGCTGGGCAAAGGAGTTTCCAAAAGGAGATTCGAAGGTGAAAAATAGAATCGTAAACCTTTCCCTTCCATTCAACTTTTATGGCAAAGTGAAAAAGTGATGGAAAAGCAGAGGAAACTCAAAATCATACTGAGTTTTTTTTTTGTTTTTGTGGATTTTTTAACCATAATTTAAATGTAAACCTTGTAGCTGTTGCTCTATCCATTCCTGTCACTGCCCCTGGAGAGAGTGGCATCTTCTTGCTATCCAAGGTGCAGAAGGAGGGAGTTAAAAGAAGGTCTCCCAGTGGCTGTGCTGTAGAGTAGCAACAATTTGGCTAGGAGCTGCTGTAGGGGTGTAAGACCCAACAAGAACAGCAACAAGAGCTGCTAGCACACGTTCTTCGATCTGCTTCACTAAGGAAAGTAACTTCAAGGGGTTAACAATCTCACTTTAATCAAATATACATATATAACTCACTTAGTGCAGGAAGAAAAGCTCAGCCACCTGAACTTCAAGACAAATACAAACAGAAATTATAAACATCAGCAGACAGACTTTGTCTGATTCAAATCACAATTCATAGTTACCAGGAAAGCATCCACATTCGGTTTACAAGCCGGGGATGGGGAGGCAGGGTCTTAACAACGGCTGCCCAGAATCTCTTCAAGTCTTTTCAAGTCACACTCCACTCTTCCAGTGAGTGAGAGCCCCTAAACAAAACATCTGGGTTTCTTCAAAGCCAGGGGCTCTTATCAACGGCTGCCCAGAGTCTCCACATCAACACTCCTCCACTGAGTGAGGGCTTTTGTACCTAGTAAGGTTTAATCAAAGGCATTTGATTACTTTAGCATTTCTAAAAGAGAAAACAGTAAAAAAAAAAAAAAAGTCCCACCTTGATTACCAATACATGTAGATACATTCCAGATGGGACTCTAAGGGTTAGATCCTTGTCTAATGACCAACGAAGTCGATATATTCCTGGAGGAACTACATCATAACAGTATTTACATATCACCATTATAAACAAGACTCAACTCACAAGTTCTACTTGGGGAAGCAAATAAGGACTTGGTAGAATTGTTTCAATCTATGCTTAAAGATAAGAAACATCATTCCACGGGGTATTTAGTGATCTCTGGTTATGCTTGCCATGTGCATAAGCAAGAAGACCAGCTTGAAGAAAATCCCAGCTTATTCTCCAACATGACTGTCCAACATTTCTGAGCTACTAACCCAATATTCAGTAGATATAATGTCCCTACCAACTCATAATGCTATGAAACATAAATGCCAATATTGGCGCAACTTCTCTCCAAAATAGTTTTGATTCGGTACCAAGTCAATGGGTAAAAATAAACAAACAATACAACAGATTAGAATTCAGAACAGGATTCTAGAACCAACTTTGTCAGAGCAAGTTACTCTGAGTCTGTTTCCTCATTTGTAAAATGAAGATAGTAACTATAGAATAGTATACTGTATACTATACAGTATACACTGTACACTATGGAATAGTACACTATACACTGTACAGTAGTAACAACCACATTGTGTGATGACTAACTTTGATAGACTTAGCTCTTCTCAGCAATACAAGGATCTAAGACAACTCCAAAAGGCTCATGATGGAAAATGCTATCCACATCCAAAGAAAGAACTATGGAGTCTGAATGCAGATCGAAGCATACTATTTGCTCTCTCTTTTTTTGTTGCTTTTCTTTTTTTTTTCTTTATCATGGTTTCTCTCATTCATTCTAATTCTTCTTCATAACATGACTAATGTGAAAATCTGTTTAATAGGAATGTATACATAGAGCCTTTATCAGATTTCATGCTGGTGAAGAAAATTTAAAACTCAAAAGGTCATGGAAGAGAATGTTGAAAACTAAAATTAAATAAATTAATTTAAACAAAAAATAGCTATGAAATGATAATAATTCTCATAATATTTTTCTGAGTAAGATCAAGATGTGAGAATAAAATTAAATATCATGGATTGGATTAGGTTTACCCGGTAAAAGGGTAAGTGGCCCTATTGAGTAGCATTGTGCAAGAGAAGGGATAAAATGATTCATTCCATTGGTTATAATTCTTCTTTACAACTGGACTGTTATGTAAATAAGGTCAATGTGAAGGTATATGTAGAACCTACATTGGATTACATGTGGTCTTGCAGGGAAGGGGGGAGAAGAGGAAGACAGAGAAAATTAGGAATCCAAAAACTTGTGGAACTGAATGTTGTAAACTAAAAATAAAAAAATAAATTAATTTTTAAAAAAATGTTAAATGTTCTAAATAAAAAAAAGAGAAAGGATGAAAAGGAAAGAGACTGTGGTGAGAGAAGGTAAGGTGGGGCTACCAGTAAAGCAGAGGCAGCACAAAGTATTGGAAAGAGCATTGTCCTTAAAGCTTAGAAACAAGAATTTGAGACCAACCTCCTTACCTTACCAACTGAGTGATCATGGACCAGTTATAAACTCTCTGGACTTCAGTTTCTTCATCTATAAAATGAAGATAATAGCAAACTCTACTTTGATATAAAACCAGCTTTGTTTTATTTCTATCCAATAGCACTTAGCACAGTGCCAAGCACATGGTAGATGATCAACGAAAGGGGGGCTTGGCTTAGATAATCTCTATGATCTCCAAATAGATGGTCCTTTTTCTTTTCTCTTAGCATCTCTTCTCTTGTTCCCCTCAGGAAATAGGAACTGATGAGCAAATGCATTAACCTGCCTCCAGGTTCATCTCTGGTGCCTCATCCTAATTGGTACCTTTTCTGATTCCCTACTCCCCACTCCCAGTTATCATAGCTCTTTCCCTCCTTAAATTATCTACTATTCACTTGTCTGTGCACATGGAGTATTCTCACACTCCTGCCTCATCTCAATGGAATGTAGGCTTCTTTCAGGAAGGAACTGGTTTTTGCATTGTCTTTGTTATCTTCCAGGCAAGCCATAGGTACTTCAAAGATATAAATAGATTGATCGGAGTCTCCTGGGCTGCTTACCATAAGCAAAGAGAGCAGGTCTTTCTTACTGAGTCCTCCCACCCTGTTTTTCTGTGTCCTCAAACAAAAATATAGGAATAAACTTTTTTTTCCTTTAGTAGAGCGTTGCGGCTGGAAAGAGTATCGAACCACTATGAGGTCTCTTTCCCAAGATGATTAGAGAAAAAGGAAAAGAATCTGTATGTGCTAAAAGAATCTATAGTAGTTATCTTCATGGTGGCAAAGAACTGGATATTGTGGGGGTGCTCATAAATTTGTGAATGGCTGAATAAGCTGTGGTATGTGATTGTGATGAATACTACTGTGCTATAAGAAATGAGGAGCTTGATGATCTTAGAAAAACATCCATAGATTTGCATAAAATAATGAAGAACAAAATGAGCAGAACCAAGAGAATGTCGTATACAATAACAATGTTGTTTTAACAACAACTTTGAGTGAATGTCATTTTGACTATTATAAGAGAGAGTTGGTTTCTAATAAAATCCTCCTTCAGACACTTTGCCTTGGGATCATAGTCAAATCATTTAAGCTCTCTAAACCAGAGTTTCTATATCTTTAAAATAAAATTAATAATATGATATCTTTCTGATGATATCCTTTACACAATTTCTCCTCTGTCAATCTTCATTGGCAATATGATGCAATATCCTCATGTCTGATGTATCCATTGCCTTTTCCATAATTTAGTGATCCATAATTTAATTCTTCAGATACTAAGGTATTCCATAATTGGGGATTTTAAAAGATAGGCCTGTTTCATAGAGAAGCTTCAAGTTACTGAAAACTTTACCAAAGCCAAACCAGTCAACTCTCCTCATACTATTCAATTCTAAGCTCCACTCAATGGTTATTTGGGGTTGCTGAACATAGTACTGTGTTTATCTTCACAAATAAAAATTGATTACCTTTTAATCAACAGGAAACAGCCAATTACCAATGTGAGAATCGCTTAAAGCCTAATGCTCCAATTATCAATTTGTGAACACCATGATCATCAGATGGTTAGAGCAAAGATCAAAATCAATACCAGATGAGTAGAAAGAATAAAAATAACAAGCTATAGCATATGGTTGAGGCAACTTCAAGTTGGCCTATTTAAATAAGCTGTGACTAGAAGTGGACGAAAGAACAGATATGTGTGTATAACATACATAAATATATAAGTATATATATATATATTATATTACCATTTTCTGAGAAAGTATAACTTATACAAATCATTAGTCACCATGAGAATAAAAGAAGCCAGAAGCTTCATTAGCCAGAAAAGCACTTGATTTCCTTGCCAAGAAAAGAAACATGAGAGCCAAAAACATTGTTTCAAAACACAAACTTATCTGTAAATTTTACAAAGGGGGACAGAGGAAGATTATAAGCAATACTGCTTCATAAAAGAGTGAGAAGCAGTTGAAGGGAAAACAAGATCGTGCAATCTTGATAAAAGATGTAGGATTTAAGTACTATGAGAATGCAGAGCTCTACCATGGGGAAATGTAGTGTCAAGTGTCCAAGAACATTGAGATTGACAGAAAAAGATTTGGGGACATCCTTGTGCTTATAGCAGTCAAGATTAAAAACACCTTCTAGATGTTGCTCTATCCATTCTTGTCACCACCACTGGAGGCAGTAGCATCATCTTGCCATCCAAGGTGCAGAAGGAGGGAGGTAAAGGAAAGACTCCTAATGGCTGTGCTGTAGATGCTTACCAGATGAACTGTGTGTACCACGAGGAGTGGTCTTTGAGACACTAGGATTTTGAGGGCTGATGTGCTGCTCAAGCAATCTCTAAGAGAGCTAGCTTATTTTTTAAATTTAATTAAATCTTTACAAAAAAGGAATAAAATGAAATGAAGACAACCAATAGAAGAAAAATAGAAAAGAGAGTCAAGAAATTTTTTAACAGACTCTTTTTTCCATCAGTGATGATAGATCCATCACAATTGTACTTTAACATTATATTCACTGTGTGATGTATGGAAAAGTAGAAATAGCACTAAGGAAAACAAAACTGGGAAGGGAAGATGGAATATGCCAAATATTGAAAGATGTTCATCTCACAGAGAACACAATTTTGAGGGCATTTTCAATATATCTGAAAGAGGAGAGGATAGTTAATGCTTGTAATAAACCATGGACCTCATTATTATCAAAACAGGTGGTCGACTCTAGGAAATACCCATATACATATATTCAATTTACTGTCTCTACAAAATCATTATGAGAATAATGAATATATGTATTGAGGGCATATTTATGAAAGCATGAGAAGGACATAGGCAGACATTCACAAATAATAATGTGCAGCAGACCACAACTTTATAATCACACAACTGATTGAAACGTTCAGAGAATTCAAGATCTCACTGTGCTTCAATCAGTTAAAAATATTTTTTTCAATTGACAGAGTCAAAATTCCTTCTTAAAGGCTCTTCTCTAATAAAGTGTCACTCATGTACCTGTTAAAATCCCACCAGATTCCTTGAAGTGAGTAACGAGAAAGAACTTTGACCACACTCTTGGTTATAAATATTACATAAGGCATAAAGTGGGGAGACATGAGTTTGCCACTATATTGTAGGATGTCTAGCCTAGAATCCAAATAAAAGAGAATTCCCTTATAGATAGTTGAAGTCTATAAAGACTTTAACAATGAAGACATGGCAATGTCTTCCCATTTTGTTCAGTAGTTTCAGTGGTGTCCGACTCTTTGTGACCCCATTTGGGGTTTTCTTGGCAAAGATACTGGAGTGGTCTGCCATTTCCTTCTCTAGTTCATTATTATAGTTGAGGAAACTGAGGCAAACTGAATCAAGTGACTTGCTCAAGGTCACACAGCTAGTTAGTGTCTGAGGCCAGATTTGAACTTAGGTCTTCTTGCCTGATGCTCTATCCACTACACCACTTAGCTGCCCAACATCTTTCCACATAGGAAAAATCAAATAAATGAAGAACTCCTATTGTCCAGTGTCTAAGATAGGGAACCTGGAGCTTCAAGGCCACGTAGGGCCCTCTAGGTCCTCAAGTGCAGCCCTTTGACCAAATCCAAACTTCACAGAACAAATCCCCTTAATAAAAGGATTTGTTCTGTAAAACTTGGATTCAGTCAAAAGGCCACATCCAAGGACCTAGAAAGCCACATGTGGCCTCAAGATCACAGGTTCCCCACCCCTGGTTCAGACTATGACATGCAGCCTGATAGATTGCACATAGAATTAATCTATCAGTGCATATGTATCTGGGCCTTTTTCACAAGTGCACATATTTTAATGTGCTTTTACCCTCTAAGGAAGGCATTTATTTTGTGAAATAGCATGTGGTACAGTGAAGGCTCTTTGTTTCTTATGGAAAGCAGCAAACAAGGGATGCAATCTTCACTCTAAGATGTAAGGTCTGACTGAATTTCATCTAGTGCCAAAATGTTGGTATGGTGCTATTTGCTATTGGACCCAAGCTGAAAGATTCCTAGGGTTTGGGTAGGCAAAGGGGAGAGGAGGGAGAAAATTTCAGATGAAGAGCAAAAGAATCAGAGCGGAAATGGATTTGACATGGCTTTGTTATTTTAGAGTTCAAATCTGACCTCAGACACTTCCTAGTTGTGTGACCATGGGCAAGTCCCTTAACCTCTGGAGAATAAAATGGTAAACTGACAAGAAAACCCCATGGTTATGGAGTTATGATCCACAAAGAGTCAGCAAAACTGAATGACTGAACAACATAAGCCTAGAAAGTGTTCGTTAAAAGATTCTTGACTGTCTTTTCTATTTTTCTTCTGTTGGTTGTCTTCATTTCATTTTATTCCTTTTTTAGTAAAGATTTAATTAAATTTAAAGTACAAGCCAACCCTCTTAAAGCCTAGAAAGACCAGATTGGAGAAACGGGATGGAGCGGGAACTTCAAATGACAGTTTCCAACCCTTTTATCCTAGAAGCAATCAGAGACATTGAAGAATTTTTGAGCAGGGGATGACATGGTGAGATTTGCATCTTAGGAAAGCTTTTGGCATCTATGTGGATATGGATTGGACAGAGGAAAGATTGGAAGCAGGGATATCTGAAGATCTGTTGGAGGATACATTCCAGGTAATCTGGACTACCGTTAGTGGCCATGTGAGCAGAAACCAGGACCCAGATATAAGAGATTTGTAGTAGCAAAAATGATTAAGACCAGATAACTGATGGAGGAGAAGGAAGAATCTAAGTTTGTGAACCTTAGTAACCAGAAGGACACTGCTATTCCCAACAACCGTATGTAAGTTTAAAGGAGAAGACAGGATTAGGAAGAAGGATAACTTTGTTTTAAACGTGAATTTGAGATGCCTATGGAACATCTAGGCAAAGATGCTCAACAGGCAGTTAGTTGGTAATGCAAAACTAGAGTTCTGGAGGGGATTAGGATTAAATGTATAGAGCCATCTGTACAGAGATGACAAGTGAATGTTGGAAAGGTTTTTAAATGGGGTGGGGTGAAGCTGAGATCACCAGAGAGTGTAGAGAGAGAAGAGGGCTCAGAACAAAACTGTAGTTTGGGAGTGGGGGGAGGGGGAAATGAATGAGGATCCAACAAAGGATACTGAGGAAAGGTCAGACAGGTATGAGGAGAGCCAAAAGAGAGCACATGGCAAGAAAGTCTATCAAGGAAGAAATTCTAGTTTACAGTGTCAAAAACTGCAGAGAAATCAAATAAGATGAAGTGTGAGAAATGGCCATCAGATTTAGCAGGGAAGAGATCATTGGAAACCTTAGAGGTTTTTTTCAGTAAAATATTTTCAGTCATTTTCAATCAATTAATAGGTTCATAAGACAGAATTTAAAGGGCTAAGGAATGAATATATGATGGGAAATCAGAGGCTTCAAATATAGATAACTATTTCTTGGAATTTAACTGTAAAAACAATGGAAGAGATAGGACAGCAGCTTGAGGAAAAGGCAGAATCAAGCAGCGAATTTTATTCTAATTGATGGGGAGGACATGGGCATGTCTGTAGATAACAGAGAGGGAGCTAATAGATTGGGAAAAATTAAAGTTGAAAGACAGAATTGGAATGATCAAAGTGACAAACTCCCATATGAAGTAGAAGGGGACCAGCACAGAAGGAAGGGCCTGGCCAAAGAAAAGAGCCACCTCACTTCAGAGACTGAAACAAAGGAGAAGAGATTTTTTGAGGAGAAGGGGTCAGGGAAATAGCAGAGAGTTTTTTTAAGTAGATGATAATAATAAGATAAAGGTAGATTTTCTCAGTAAAGAGACAAAGCCCTCTGCTAAGAGAAGGGTGAGAGAAAATGGTATAAAGGATGATGTGAGTAGAGAAATTAGGAACAGCCACTATGTGGTATGTGATCAGGGCTGTGCTGGTAAATGTTTACCAACCAGCTCTTGGGTGGGGGGGAGGGGAAGGACATGTACTCATGACATATTTTAAACATTTAAATTTAATCAGCACATTTTCTCTATCACCTTCTTAAGTCTATATAATCAACAAAACAATCAATCAAGCCTTGTTTTGTACCATTTGCTGATTTTCAAAGTGTAAATATCAAAATTCACAATTGGTTTCTAGAGGCTCTTTAAGATGGCTCCAGCACACCCCTGGATGGAATATAGAGTCAACTGGGGAACAATGAAAGAGGCAACATGGTTTAGTGGGTAGAGTGCTGGAAGACCTGGGCTCAAATCCTGTCCAAACAATCACTAGATAGGTGACCTATGAAGAAGTCATTTAACCTCTGTGGGCCTAACTTTCCTCATCTGTAAAATGAGGAGGATGGACTCAATAACTTCAAAGGCTCCTTCCAGGTCTAACATTTTAATTTAATCTAAGACCTAATTATTCTGTGAAAAGATTGCCATATGAGGACTAGGTTGAACTTAGATGAGTAGTAATAGAAATGGATGGTGATAGTAACTGAAGGTTGGAAGTGATAAGATGTGAGAATTAGTAAGACAAAAGAATCAGAGATTCCAGGGAAAAAGAAACTGTACAGTTAAACTGGTTAATAATAGGGTCAAGACTAGGAATTGAGCAAAGTGAGGCCAGTGCCAGAATGAAAGACTAGGAGGCCTTCCCATAAACACTCACTAATCCCAACTGTCTGCTTTCCTGCATTCTCTCCCTGCTCGGTTCTCTGGTCTCTGTAGCTTTCTGGTCTCCACTCTCCACTCTGCACTCTCTCTGCAGCTCTGCTCTCTCAGAGTTCTTACTTCTTCTCCTTGGGCTGAATTCTGTCTTTAATGGCTACCTTTTGGGTATATATATATACTCTTCTTAGGGCCCAAGGGCTTGACATCCATTCAGCAAAAGGGTGTAGGCCTGGGGCTTAGCACTTAGTAAGTAAAAGGTATGGGCCTGCCTCTAATCAAGCCTCCCTTAACTAGTCCCACCTGAGGCCTATTGAGTGGGTAGGAAAGATCTTTAATCACTGATTGGCATCACAATAAGGCAGAGGGAACAATGGAAAGATAGGTAGATATGATCAAAGATGAGACATTTCAGAGCTCAAGATCATGAACATATCACCTGTAGGTAATGGTGAGATAAAAGATATGAACTTGACCCTCTATGGAAGTGGCTAAGGTGGAGTGAAGACACAGGTTATGGGAGTGGAGACGATTAATGGAATGGAAGGTCAGGACATTTGAGGGCATGCACATACTGAAATATCAAATATGAGGGAAAGCGTTAGTGTGTAGAGAAACACTGAGAGTCAGAGATTGAATTCCTTGAAAAAGGATGGAGAACAACATGGAAGCCAGTAAATGACTAAAATATTCACCTGAATGCAGTAGATGGAGTGAACCCCATAGGAGGAGAGGCTGCTGAGAGATACAACAGAGGAGTAGAGAGCAAGGACTATATCAACTCTTCCTTCTAGATTGGTGCAATGGTGACATGAGAGAGGGAGCACCTAGTTCTAAAGAGGGAGGCTAAGGATGGAGCATCTTCCAGTGGAAGCACACAAAGGTCAGAAGAGTGTGAGAGAAAGGGTTCATGAATGTAGGGCAGTTTGTTACTGATAGAAGGAGTATTCTAGAGGACAAAATGCAAAGAGACAGTAGAGGAATATAGAGACCAAAGAGAGGAGGGCTGAGGAAAGAAGGAAGGAAAGAACCAAGTATTTAAGAGCCTACAATATACCAACAGCTTTACAAGTATTATCTCATTTTATCCTTACACGACCTTAAGAGGTAAAGTATTATTGCCATTTTATAGTTGTGGGAAACTGAGCAGACAGAGTTAAGTCATTTGCCCAGAGTCGCATAGCTCCTAACTATCTGAAGCCAAATTTGAACTTAGGTCTTCCTGACTCCAGGTCTGATGATCTATCTACCGTGCCACCCAGCTGCCTCTTGAGGTAGATGGGCCTGGGGCTGGGGCCGAGGAGAGATGCCGGAAGGGGTTTTCATGTTGCCGAATGTCAATTGAGAGTTCGCTAAGGTAACAGCAAGCACCCTGACACACCCCCAGGAGGGCCTGCCAGCGCAGGTTCTTAGATCTGCTTTCAAAGGAAAGCAACTCTAAAGGGTTCAGTGATCTTCTTTAATTGCGTTCACCAGTTCAGGGGGGAAAGTCAGCACCCTGAATGTCAGAGAAAATACAAGCAGAGAAATTAGCATAAAGACCAACAGACAGGGCTCTTACTGCCTGATCAAAGGAATATTGCTATACACTTCACATGCATCGCTGGATCGAGAGAGCCTTTACATCTGAACAGTCATGGGGTCTAAATATACAGCTACTCAGAGTCTCGACCAGGAAATCACAAGGTCCTTCTCATAAGCGAATCCCCAAAGCAAAATACCAACTTAGAGTATATATACACTTTTGGCTAATAGGCCCAGAGCCAGAAGGCATCACAACCCTGGTGACTCAGTGCCTAATTAGCTTTAGTACCAAAAGGTGTGAAAGCCTTCCTACAAGCAAGCCTCCCCTAAGCAAGCTTCCCTTAATGGGCTCCATGAGGTTTATTAATAGGTGGGGAAGATCTTATTATCCCGTTAACATTACAGCTAATTACAGGATAGGGGAGCTACTAATTGACTGGAGCTAGCTGCTCCAGGGTACTGTAATGATAGAAGGCTACATCTATCTTACCAAATATCAGGAGAGAAGGGGTTATTCCTTAAGGGGGCCCAACAGAGAGATCAGACTGAGCTAGATTCCAGTTCAAATTCAATGATCCTATGATATTCATTTCATCTCTTGCCTACTTGGTTACTTTATTGACTCTATTAGCCCTTTCCATTCTCCTTTTCAAAAAAAAACAGTTAGGACTGCTAACTGTTCAAAATACAGATATATTTGTTGTTTCAATAAAATGCACATTCAATTTAGCAACTGACATACAGTTTTTTGTAGTGGAGATTATACTGCTAAGACATTATAACCTGCCATTTAAAGAAGCAAATATTAAAAATGCTAACTATCACTTACATGCCTTGTTTCTATATTTACTCTTCATTTTGTCTGTTTTTCAGACAAATAAGAATTTAGATTTTTAAGAGCAGGGACATTGTGGGTGGTGCACCAGATTCAGTGTCAAGAAGAGCTGAGTTTAAATCCTTCTGCCGGCACTTGCTAGCTGTGTGGTCTTGGTCAAATCATTTAACTGTATTGAGACTCAGTTTTCTCATTTGTGACAAGACGTTAATCTTTTTTTTTTTT
>JAQQSZ010008655.1:0-12987 GCA_028646595.1 Phalanger gymnotis
AGTAAAGAGCTCAGCTGACTCTTTCCCAAATGATCTGGGAAGAAGAAATGGCTTTCCTGCTGTCAATTACATTTCCTCCTTTATTATTTAAGGAGTCAAACAAAATCTCTCCATTGAGAAAAGGAACAGGGGCCTCTTTTCGATCTCATGTTGACTTTAGAAATTGCTCCCGTTTTGAAGGAGGAGACAGATTATTTTGCAGAGATTATTTTGATTAACCTGATCACATAAAAGCCATAAAACTATAACATGATTTCAAATAATCTGGAGGGAGTCTATTTTCTAAGATTATTGTGTCAGATTCAGGGAAAGTGTTGCTTCGGTTTTCTCTTTAAAATGTTCATCAAATCTTTTTTTCTCTCATCCCTGAAAAACTTTTCACTTATTATAATGAAAAGATGATCTGACAGTTGCATCTCCTAGCGTTACTAGAGTCGATAATGACTTTCTTTTAAAAGAGAATTATTTCTGAAATTTCTTGTAGATTTAACGTTGGGATTCACACTGTGGAGGAGACTCATATAATTACTTAACACTTGGCTGCCAAGTTTTGTTAGTTTCTTTAAGATCTCTTTCAAGTCTAAATAAATGAGGATGATGATGGTTGGCAGATGATAGTTGATATTTAAAATACTTTAAATTATCTCATTTTATCCGCTCAACAACACATGCTCTTATCATTTTCAGTTTACATATGGTGAAACCAAGGCTCATAGAGTTATAATTCTTGCCCAAAGTCACACAAGCTAGTAAGTTTCTGAGTTGGGATTTGAACCCAGATTTTCCAGACTCCATGTCTGTCGCTTTATTCATGGCCACTCTTTTAACAGTTCTATGATACTACATCCATGGTGGAAATGTAGTTTTGCAAGTTGGCCAAATGAAGTTGAACAGAATGTCCTACACACACACACACACACACACACACACACACACACACACACACACACACACACTTCTCCCACTGGTCCGAAAATGTTGCTCTTAAGGATATCAGGGATAGTCTAGTTTAATTTTCTCATTTTAAAGACAAATTTAAAGCCTAAAGAGGTGGAACACTTTGCCCAACATCAAAGCCACTCATTGATACAGTTGAGTCTCCTACATGGATGGTGTGTGTGTGTGTGTGCATGTGTGTGTGTGCGTGTGTGTGTGTGTGTGTGACATATAGGGTTTTCAGGGTCTAGGTGGCACAATGAGTATACTTCTGGACCTGGAATTGGGAGAGCCTGAGTTCAAATCGGATCTCAGAAACTTATCAGCCATATGACCCTGTGCAAATCCTTTAACTTCTGTTTGCCTCAGTTCCCTCAACTGTTAAAATGGTAATAATGATAACAGCACCTACCTCCCAGGGTTGTGGTGGGGATCAAATGAGATAATTGTTAAGCACCTAGTAAGTACTATATAAATGGTTACTCCCTCCCTTCCCCCTCCACTCTTCATGTAAGTAGCTCACTCTTCATGTCCACCCCCACCTCCCCAAGCAATCCCTAGAAATCCTATGCACAGTCCACAAAAATGATGGACTTGATGCAATGGACTTTTAACAATTAGCATTCAAATAATAATAATAACTCACATTTATATAGCATTTTATACACAGTGTATCAATAAATAATGAATCAAATTATGGACTACAAAATTTTGAGTTGGTAGGGGCTGTGGTGGCCATCTAGTATAACCAATACCTTCCCTCAAATTCCACTACGACATTCCCAATAAAGTCATGAGGCCATTCCCAGCCTTCCAATGACAGGCAACCCATTTCCTGTAGAAGTGAATCATTACATTTTTCAGATAGCTGTCTCTGTTAAGAACTTGGGGTTTTTTCCCCACTTCAATCCTAATTTAGTCTCTTTGTAATTCTGTAACATTTTAACCATGTATTGGCAATCAATCATCTGTAATATGAATATGTGAATATGAAGGAGCATCTGATTTTCTTTTAAAACAGTCAACAAGCATTTATTAAGTGCTTACTATGTACAAGACCCCACATTCTATCACAGTAAATCTTCTTGGCATAGAAACAGCATGAGTGACTCTCATTGTCCCCCATGCTCACTGTAATCTCTCAATATAGTAATGTTTTACCCTCCCCTTCATTCTTTGAACCAAAATCTGGACAGCGCCAAGAAATGGGAAGTCACCCTCTGCAGTCAGATGTACACCACCTCCCTGTGATAGCCATGTTATAAGGCATCTCCTTCTCCCTAGACAGATGGGCCATTATCTCTCTTCTCTCCAATGCTATTGTCTCCCCATAAATCAGCAGGCAGAAGAAACTCATGTGACAAATGGATATTGCCATCCCCAAAGCCCAACTGTACCAAGTCATTGTTGCATCTAACTGTCATTATATCCCCCCTCCAAAATCTAAAATCTCTCCATTCTACTGTCAACCAACTCATCATCCTATTTTCAGGGAAGATTTTGCAGTATTTCTGGTGAAAAATAAATTTAACATAAATATTTTCTGTCTTCTTAATTTTGTACCATTTCTCTCTACCCTCACTCCACCCCCATTTCTCTCATTTTTAAACTCTGCTTTTCAAACTGAAAAGAGTGTTTCAGGCTGGCACATAAAAACAATTCAACAGATGTTGTGCCCATCACTCTATGTTTTCTGTTTCTACACAAGAATAGAAAATTGGCTCAGCAAGAGAGTCCCTGTTGATCTCCACTTAACGCTGGTATCATCAATGCTTTCCTCAGAGTTTGCCTTGACATTCGTCAGCCCTGCTACAAGCCAGATGTCATAAAGACACTAAATTGTTTCATTCCATCTCACTTTTATACATGTTCCATAACTGGTCAAGCCTTACAATAGTAGTTTTATTCTTCTTCAATAGAACTCTCTAAAAGCATTGCCCCTCAATTATTTAATGGTATGTTTTTCTGTTTGTCCCCGATAACTGTCAGGGTTTTTTGTCTTTTTTGTGTGTATCTGCTCTGGGCATTCTAGTTTTCCAAAAGAAAATACATTTTCCCTCAGAGAAAATACATCTAGATTCACAGATTTCTCATAGCAAGGTAAGTATTATTTTATTTAAAAATGGTAATATTTACAAATTACTGTATAAATAATATTTTGTATATATTTTGTGCATGTCAGTTCCCTCAATAGAATGTGAAATGCTTGAGGACAGGGATTATTTCATTTTTATTGTTATGTCCTCAGAACCTCTCATATTTCCTGGCATATAATAGGCACTTAATAAATGTCTGTGGAATAATTGATCGCAAAGTGATATAGCAACTCTTTTTTTTTAGCTTCAGGCTTCTATAGAGTGCTAAGATATCTAGATTAAAATGGAAATGTCTGATCATCAAGATGTTTTGTTTTATTGAAATAAATTATAAACTATACACATTTGAGAGAATTTAAATGTTAATTAATAATTATTTATTGAGCACCTACCTAGTGTTCCATGCTCTGCTGAGCATTAATGGGAGAAGAGGCAAGACACAAAGAAGGCTAAGATGCTGTCCTAGATTTCTCTTTCGGAAGCTAGTAATTTATCTGGAGAGATGAAAGGTATCATATTAAAACAAACTAGAAAATCGAGTACTTTGTGGAAAAGCATAATACCCCATACACTTGACTTAGATAACAAGGGATCAGCATGTTTTGATGCAAATATTATATCCAAAGGATCTCCTGTTAGGGATAAAACCTGTTTTCAGACTGAAGTATTTTCAACAAGCTCACATCAGATTTGGGAGAAAAAAAAATCCATCAGTCTTGGTCTTTTCAGTTGGATGCATGTCATGAGTTTCATAATCTGATTTCACAATGTGAAACAGAAGGAACTTCCATGAGGGTCATTTGCTTCTTCAACTTGAATTTCAATGAGCCATATTACAGACCCTCCCTTAACTGGAGCAGCTCCCAACCCATCCAGATCTTCTTTTTCATCCCGTGCAACTACTAAAGGATCATATATTTAGAGATTGTGAGCTCCTTGAGGGTAAAGACTGGTTTTTGCCTCTTTTGTATCCCTATTTCTGGCACATAGTAGGTACTTAATAAATGTTTATTGACTGACTGGAAGGAATTTTTAGAAGTCACCAAGTTTAGTACTTTCATTTCAGAGTTGATAAAACAGACAGGTGATTTTCCCAAAGCCACACATGTGACAAGTGTCATAAGCAAGTTCTTCTGATTCTAAATTCAAAGCTATAGGTAGAGCCAAGATGGTGCAGTAGAGGCAATAACCCAAGTGAAATTTCTCAATATTCTATTCAAGACAACTTTAAAATAATGCCACAAATCATACTTTGGAGCAGCAAAGCCAACAAAAGGTCAGGGTGAGACATTTCGAGCCTGAGAAAACTTAGGAGGTCATGAGGAGAGGTCTGTGACAACAGGGTGGGGACCTACCAAGAGCACACATACACAGAAGTAGGAAGAGCGGCAGCATCAGGAGCTTCAGAATCTCTCAGCCCAGAGGTGCAAAAGGGGTCAGAAGGACATTATAAAGGACCCTTTGCTGGCACCGAGTGCAGCGGACACTGATTGACAACTTTATTGCCCATAAATAGATCTGAGTCATTGTTCCAAGGCGGAGAGGAACATTTATGATCAATCATAAGGGAGCAGGACCCTAGTCAGAATTCCAAGCCAAAGAGGAGCCCTAACACTTGGCAGCTGCAAGAGGGCAGGGGATCTGGACACAGTTCTAGGGCCAAGAGGAACATAAGTGTTAATAGCTTCAGGGGATCAGGGGCCCTTCTTGAATAAAAACCAGGATAGAAGTGACCACACATCTCCCAGGACCACATCAAATTGGAAGCAACAAAAACTTGGAGACCTCCAGAACTAGCTCTGAAAATAGCAGCATGAAAAAGCCTAAAGCTTGACACAGTGCCTTCCTACAATGAGTTGAGAAAAATCCAACTTTAACATAAAATTGGAAGTAAAGAAACAGGCTGAGAAAATAAGCAAAAAACAAAAAAAGAACTTGATCATAAAAAGCTACTATAGGAACAGGGAAGACCAAGACACAAAGTTAGAAGAAGACAACCATGTGAAAAGCAGCTACAAACAAAGCCTCAAAGAAAAATGCTAATTGGATGCAAGCCCAACAAGAATTCCTGAAAGAGTTAAAGAAAGAACTAAGAGTGGTAGAGGAAAAATTGGGAAAAGAAATGAGAGTCATGCAAAAAGATTATGAAAAGAGAATTAACAGCTTGGCGACAGAGACACAAAAAAGTACCGAAGAAAATAGCGCCTTAACAAAACAGAATTGGCCTAATAGTAAAAGAGGCACAAAACTTCACTGAAGAAAATAACTCCTGTAAAAGCAGAATAGGCCAAATGGAAAAGATGGCATGAAAATTCACTGAAGAAAAGAACTTCTTAAAAAGCAGAATTGGCCAAATGGGAAAATAAGCATAGAAGCTCATTGAAGAAAATAATTCCTTAAAAATTAAAATTGGGCAAGTAGAAGCTAATGATTCCACAAGACTTCAAGAAACAACAAAGCAGGGTCAAAAGAATAAAAATAGAAGAAAATGTCAACTATCTCATCAGAAATACAACTGACCTGGGAAATAGGTTAAGTGACTTGCCCAAGGTCCCATAGTTAAGAAAGATCAGAAGCAATATTTGAATCCACATTCTTTGATTCTAAAGTCAGGCTTCCTTTTCCTCCTATACCATATTGCTATATGACTTTGAATTATGGAATAACATAGCCTCTGAAAAAAATGAAAATGAGTATTACCCAGAGGACAGTAGTGGGTAAGACGAAACCACAGCACATTGCAGACAATGAGTTATGAAAGAGTAGGAGTTAAGCAAACCATTAGATAATTATATTGGTGAAAACAGGTAGACTGATCATATAATGACAGGAAAGGATAACATTTGGATATTTCTTGTGCTCTACTTGTATCCTCATAATGTTGTGGCAGGGGAAGAATGAAGGCTTTCAAAAGAACAGCTGGACCCCCATAGTGAAAGACATTGACAAGAGTTGCCCAGTATGAACAGACATGGGTGGGTTGCATTCTGCATTATTAAAATGAGTGTTCATACCTATAAGACCACAATTTATTTGAGTGATTATGTATCCATTCTTCATATAACTTCTTAAACAAAAGTTGTCTTTAGAAACATGATGCAGCTTTAACCCAAAGATTCCACTACTAGGCATGTTTTCCAAGGAGGTCATTGATAAAAGAAAATCCCAATAGACATCAAATAATAGACAAACAGCCCTTTTCTGTCATCAATACCTGTAATCAAAGTCAATACTGATCAGTTGGGGAATGGCTGCATTAACTGTGATAAAGTAGAATATTATTGTGCTGTCAGAAATGCTGAATATGATGAACACAGAGATATGGACTTAGATGAACTGATGATAATAATCGGTAGAATTTATATATAATTTAAGGCTTGTAAAGCACTTCATGTGTTGTCTCATTGATCTAGAGTAAACAAAAACAAGAAAACAATGTGCATAATGGCTTTTTGTTGTTGTTCAGTTATTTCAAGCACATCTGAATCTTCACAATCCCCCTTGGGGTTTTCCTGGGCAAAGATTATAGATTGTATTGCCATTTCCTTCTCCAGTTCATTTTGCAGATGAGGAACTAAGAGTTAAGAGTTAAGTGACTTGCCTAGGGGCACACAGCAAGTAAGTGTCTGAGGCTGGATTTGTACTCAGGAAGATGAGTCTCCCTGACTCCAGGCTCAGCGCTCTATCCACTGAATCGCTATCTAGCTGCCCCATGCACAATGGCTACAGGAATGTAAATAGAAAGAACCACAAAATGATAAAACATGAATGTTACAAAATCACGAAGAACAAACATTGGATGAATGAAAAGACATAAGAAATCACCTCTCCCTAATCCTTTGCAGGAGTGAGAAGGCCAAGAGCATGAAAATTGCATGTATTTCCAGATTCTTTTTCATGTAGTCAACACTTTTGCTGAACGCTTTTTTCTCCTCAGCTTTTTAAAGAATATTATTCACAGTGTTGAATGGCTTTCTGGATGGAGGAAAGAGGAGTTCAGGGAGAATTTAGGTGAAGCAAAAGCAAAAGATAGCAATAACAAAATTTATTTTAAAAAATACTCTGTAGCCCACTTGTGCCCACCAAGATGATGCAATTTTAATTCCTTGAAGACAGTAGTGCTGAAAGACTGTCAATGGTACAGCATTGAAGGAAGAATATTTATTCTGAAAAGATGACCCTTCGTACTGAGGAGCAATATAAGATTACCAAAAGCACTACACAAATTCCTGGTCCACTCTTTTTTCTCCTATTCAATTTTGAACTAGACTCATTGTCCATCAACTGAGATACTATCTGCAAAAGCACGAAGTACACTGTACCTAGCACATAGTAGGTGCTTAATAAATGCCTCTTACCTTCCCTATTCCCATCTATAATGCCTATCCCCAATATATGCCCAGCTGTAGTCCTTCAATGGACTAGGGACCCATACCATAGGTCATACTCTGGAAAATAGACAGTCTTCAGCCAGTTGACTTTTCTCGTATGAATTATTATATCAGTTTGTTTATGGTAGTCTTTGAGGAGACACTCTAATATCTTGGGATTTGAAGCGGTCAGTACAATGTTATCTGAAAATAAAAGTACCAGGAGGGCCTCACCCACTGTGGGGAATAGTTTAAGATCTCTTCTAGCAGAGTGGTCTATCTCTTTGTGGAGGATCCATCTTCTTGCTTTATACCACACTTCAGGTTATTATTGAAAGGAATATTTTGGGTTAAGAAAATGGAGAACCAGAGTTTAAACTGCTTGCCCCCTACATGAAGCAAATAGTCAAGTCTGGATTTGAACCCAGAACTTTTAACTCCAAATCCAGTGTTAGTCCCATTACATGGACAAGTTACTCAAAATGAGAAGGCCTAAAGGGTTGGTAGAGGGAGGGCCAAAAATCATGAGATCACAGATTTACCAAGTATCACCATCTAACCAGGAGGCAAGAAACACTTGGAATGACATAAGGTATCACACATAAAGGTAGAAATCATTCTAGGAAAGGTAATCACCAAACAAACTGCTTGTTCCCAAATTGGGAAATGTAAAAAGTTCTATTCATGCATTCATTCAACAAGCATTTGTTTATATCCCTGGCACTGTGGCAGAAAATGGGACTATAAACAAAAGAAAAAAAAGAAACACCAAGAAACTTATGCTCTAGGGATTAAGGGACAATATAAACACCATGCACGTACAAAGTGAATGCAAAGTTCTTTTTGGGTAAGAAAAGGCACTGAGTGGATCATTAAATCCATATTTATCTCTTCCAAATCAATGAGAAATTGATGATTGACATGAAGAGAAATTAGAAACCTTCCTGGAAGAGGAAAAAAAAATTCTAGAGAGTAGGCAAGAATAAAAGAACTGAGGAAAGGGCTACAGACAAATACAGATCAGAGGTGGATGAGGATTTTATTCTTTAGGGCCAAAGAACTGAATCTACAGAGCTCTCCCTTAGCAAAGATAGACATTGCAAGCACTTCGGCATTTAAAAGGTACAAAGTATATGACCCTACTTCTGCTGCTGCGCAGCCCAAGTGGAACATTTAAATGGAGAGGACAAAAGGTGAACTTGGGCTTAAAAGTAGAATTGAGCCATTATCGACTTCAAAAGCAATTAAGTGTTTCCTGAGTGTGAGGTACGTGCTAGCTAGGCAGTGGAGATCCAAAGAAAGGAATGAACTATTTCCCACCCCTCATGGATCTTACATTCTGCTGAGGGAGTGTTACTCATGAACAGAAGAATAAATACTAAATACATCCAAATTTATTTCACTAACAGCTCAGGAGATCAGGAGGGTAAGTCCACATGTAGGATGTGGTGAGACTTCCACTGCGTTTTGTGCAAAAATGAGATTCTACATCCAAACGTGCCCTCCAGACACAGGAGTCCACTTGCGCAAAGACACAGCGGAGGGAGATGATATATCATATACCGGGGGAAAGTAGCAGGAGAGTTAGGTTTTTAGTCAGAGGCCATCTTGGAATGCATTGGAAATTGGATGAAAAGAGAATGGCAAGAAAGTTGGGCATGGGAAAAAAGCAATGGACAATTTACATTTTGGGCAAATGAAATGAGCTTGACCTGACTCCCTGTGCTAGAGCCAGGCAGTTATATCTGCTCCTTAGGGCACCCTGCGGTGTTTGGGGGTGTCTCTTCTCTGCCACCATTGGCTTAAATGCCCATTAGCTTTGTTCAAGTTGGCCAAGACTGGTGCCCTAGTTCCACTGAAACAATTAACATCAATTAGCTTTTACAAAGAGACATTTACTTTGATGATATAGCAAGAACAAACATGCAAACGCCATCATCCCCTCTAAACATCTCAAGAACATAATCTTGACTCAGTCTCTAGATAAAATTGGTCCCAACACTTTCACATCCGGATATGGCCATACCTCCAAACACGCCCTCATCCCAATTCTTGCTGGCCTAGATCCCAAAGGCACCTTACTCCGTGGGCTATGGATCAGTGCTACGTTGACTGCAAAACCCAGCTAGAGTGACAGAATGCCTTCCCAAATTTTCAAAACTCACAGGGTTAGAGGTTCTTATCCCTTCTCCTGAAATGGAAAAAAATAAATGCAGAAGCCATGTCCTTTAACACAGCCACATGGCCTCAGAGGGGAGAAGGTCTAAAGCCTCTCCTCTTATGGCACCAGACACCATGAATAAAGGAGTCACTGAGGTCCCCAAGAGTGCTGAGATGAAGAGCCCAAGCTGAAGCTGCCTTGGACCATTACAAAAATGCCTCAATTCCAGCTGCCCATGGCCAATTGAAAAAGCCATTTTTTAACCATGTGGTTAGCAAGCAAGAACCAGTTTCAGAATGCCTACGTAATCTCCAAGGAACTGCCATTACATGCCATCGTGACTCCTCCCGAAACAGGTTCTTTAACCTTTTTAACCAAAGTAGAGACTTTGCATCAACCCAGCACACTGAAAGAAATGCCCTGCACGTGCACCAGTCCCCACATTCAGACAAATAGGAAATTAAAAACCACATTCCCAAGCCTGGGGGACTAACTAATTTGGTGGATTGTTGAGAAAAGAATGGTAAGGGATTGGATCCCTAGACTCTAATTAAATATTTGAACAAACCAAGAAACCCAGAGTTAGAATGAAGTGCCAGCTGCAGAAAGTTTGACCTCATTTCAAGCCCAACATGCTTGACTTTTAAAGATTTAATCACTTATCTTCTGGGGGATTACACAGTCTGGACCACTTGATTCCTGAAGTTAAATCATGGTGCTTTTGAGCTGAGGTTAGTTTTCTGTACCCCCATATAATTACACTAGTTTTAAACACACATACTCTAACCTTCTTTCTCTAAGCAGGGGGTCTAGATCTTGGCCCAGCTAGTAAGTCTTACAAACCATAGGTAGATGACTCAACCAGAACTTATCACCACTGGTAAGAAAGCAGCTCTAAGAACCTGACCAGGAAGGTTTGTCTCTAAATACATCTTTGTACATAAAAGGGAGCACAATCTTTGATTGTGAGTTAGCTTTTTTTAATTCTTGGGGAAATTAAATTTAGTGAAATTTACAAATGTCACACTTGTCAACTTGTTATTGGTTGAATATGACATCTGAGGATTTAACATAAATTTTGGAGTATTTTAAGAGCCATATTTTGCGCCGGTTGGTGATGCAACGGATAGACCACCAGGCCTAGAGTCAGGAAGACCTGAGTTGAAAGTTGACCTCAGACATTTACTAGGCTTGTGACCCTGGGAAAGTCACTCAACACTTTTGCCTCAGTTTTCTCATCTGTAAAATGAATTGGAGAAGGAAATGGCAAACCACTCTAGTATCTTTGCCAGGAAAATGTCAAATGGATCACAAAGAGTCAGACACAGCTGAAATGACAGAACAACAAACAAAAATATTAATTTGGAAGTATATTTTCATGTGAAATTGGGTAATAAAGCCTGGCAGTTTAAACCACAGAACATATTCACATATAACCTGGAAGAAACTGTTTTGGGTGATTAATGTTTTACTATGTAGATACCAAGTCAAAAGTCAAAATCAAGCTCCTTGAGAACAGGCCTGAGTTTGGGAGGTTTTTGTTTTTGTTTTTCCATATCCCCAATACTTAGGACAATGCCTGGCAAATAGTAGGTACTTTATAAATGTTTGTTGACTTAACAACTCAAAATTCAAATAAATAAATGATAAATGTATAGATATCTACATACACAAAGATATACAAATATATTCTTTAATTCCATTCATTTTCTTAAGGAGACAATGAAATGGTAAATGTATGACATGACATAGGTCTTCCGTCTTGTTTGACAGGTATAAAAAATGGCAGCTTCTTACATATTCTCAAAAAACAGGAAAGGGAGCTAGTAACTAAAATTCCCTGCTTCTCTCTGTGCCCTGCTTCAGTAAACACAAGTTATCATTTTAGCAAGATACATTTCTCTGCAGCAAACTATATCATTACCCAAATGAAACTGATGAACTCTGAAATATATTTCACTCTAAAAGTCAATTTCCTTTAACACCATGGCTGCTATTTGTTTGAGGTTTCAAGGAAAAGGAGTTAACAGAACAGTATTTTGAAAATTAATCACTCTGCTCTTCTTTTCTGAGAAATACAAATGAATATCTGGGTATGGAGAGTAAAAATAAAAACCTTCCCTTGACCCTGCTGACTTCCTACATCCTGTCTTCAATTCTCTTCTCTTTCACTATTAGATTTCTCAAGTGTGTGCTCCACAGGCCTTTTCTACCTCCCTACCTACGCTCTCCCAATATCTGTCTTCCATCAGCACCACCATACTGACATTTCTTCCATTCTTTCCACAACCCAATCCATCCTTTGCACTGCCAACCAATTCATCTTCCAAACAATTCATCTTCTTTAAACTCAACATATGGCAGGTCAAAAACCTTCAATGACTTACTCTAAGTAAGTTAACAAAGTTCATATTCCTTAAAGGCCTTCTACCATTTGGCTGCAAACTTCATTTCCAGGCTTATCCCAACATATTCCTACATTAATGCTCAGTATCAGTTTAAATTGGTTATCTAATGGCCCTGGAATGCCTTGCCCTTTGCCTCCTCCATGGTGATAAGAGTATCTGTCTGTCAGCCAAAGTATGCCTACTTTAAAGCCTACCTCACCCAGAAAGCCTCTTCACACCAACCCAGCGCACAGACAGTAAATTATTAATTATAAAATGAGTGTTATAAACACTAGGCTCTATAAATCTGGACAAAAGGACTTTTTATGTGACCCATTTTGTAATAGGATAGATAGATAGATAGATAGATAGATAGATAGATAGATAGATAGATAGACAGATAATAGATAAAAAGATAGATGACTTATTAAACACTAGGGGTCAGGCTGAGGATACAAGCAAAAAATAAAGTCCTTGCCCTCAAGAAGCTTATACTCTTTTTTATTAATTCCAAATTTTATTATTTAATATTTTTTAGTTTTCAGCATTGATTTCCACAAGATTTTCAGTTACAAATTTTCTCCCTGTTTCTACCCTCCCCCCACTCCAAGATGGCATATATTCTGATTGCCCCAATCCCCAGTCAGTCCTCCCTTCTGTCACCCCACTGCCCCCATCCCCTTTCCCTTTACTTTCTTGTAGGGCAGAATATATTTCTATTGTATATCTTATTTCCCAGCTGCATGCAAAAACAACTTTTTTGAGCATATGCTTTTAAAACTTTGAGTTCCAAATTCTCTCTTCCCTCTTCCCTCCCCACCCACCCTCTCTAAGAAGGCAAGCAATTCAACATAGGCCACACATGTATCATTATATAAAACTCTTCCACAATACTCATGTTGTGAAAGACTAACTGTATTTCCCTCCATCCTATCCTGTTCCCCTTTATTCAGTTTTCTCCCTTGACCCTGTCCCTTTTCAAAATTGTTTGCTTTTGATTACTTCTTCCCCTTATCTGTCCTCCCTTCTATCGCCCC
>JAQQSZ010008657.1:0-12986 GCA_028646595.1 Phalanger gymnotis
TGAGTCTCTTTTAGCAAGTCATTGACTTGTTTTTCGTGGTTTTCTCTCATCCTCATTTCTCTTCCCAATTTTTCCTCTACTTCTCTAACTTGCTTTTCTAAATCCTTTTGAGCTCTTCCATGGCCTGAAACCAGTTCATGTTTTTCTTGGAGGTTTTTGTTGTAGGCTTTATGACTTTGTTAACTTCTTCTGACTGTATATTTTGGTCTTCTTTGTCACCAAAGAAGGATTCCAGAGTCTGAGACTGAGTCTGGGTGTGTTTTGGACGCCTGGCCATGTTCCCAGCTAACTTACTTAACCCTTGAGTTTTTTTTTTGGGGCATGCCTGCTTGTAGACTAAAGAGTTCTATGTTCCACGCTTGGGCGGATGCCCCGCCTCACCAGTACTCCTCCTTCCCCAAGAACCCCCTACCCAGACTGGGCTTAAATCTTCAGCAGGCTCTGCACTCCTGCTCTGATCAGCCACTTAATTCCTCCCACCAGGTGGGCCTGGGGCCAGAAGCAACTGCAGCCTTAGTTCTAAAGCTGCCCCACCTTCACTGCCCCAGGGGTGGTGGCTGTACTGCAAACTCAGTCCTGAAGCTTTTCCCACTAACCTTCTCTGTTGTCTTGCTGTTTGTGGGTTGTGAGGTCTGGTACATGCCACAGCTCAGTAATTCAGGATGCTTGGGCACTTTCCGCTTGGCTCCTGGTCTGGTCGGTCCACGGTCGGCGCCGCGCGCGCTGGGCTCTGCTCGGCTCCGCTCTGCTCCCCTCAGCTGGGAGCTGAAAGCTCCATGTGGGACAGACCTTACCCAGAGACCATCCAGGCTGTCCTGGGCTGGAGCCCTGCTTCCCTCTGCCTCTCTGTGGGTTCTGCAGCTCTAGAATTGGTTTAGAGCCATTTTTTTTATAGGTTTTTGGAGGGACTTGGTGGGGAGCTCACGCCAGTTGCTGCTTTCCAGCCGCCATCTTGGCTCCACCCACAGAAAATTTTTTTTTTAAGGGCATTGATATTTGTGTCTGATGAGTATTACCAGATTTTTTTTTTTTAATTAAGTCATAAGATCAAAGAATTTAGGAAGGGAAGGGAACTTAGAGGTTGTTTAATTCAGTTCTCTTGTTTTACAAATGAAGAATTTGAAGTCTAGAGAAGTTAAGTAAGTTGTCCAAGGTCATACAAGTAGTAAATAGTTGATTTGGTTTGGAACCCAAATTTGCAACATTACTGTTCTAAAATTTCAGTATGTAATGTTTATAAAGTTGGAAGGAGCTTTAGAAGGCATCTGGTTCAACTACCTTCCCAGTAGAGAAATCTCTTCTTTGATATTCCTAATGGTTACTTACTCAATTTCTGCCTCACTATTTCCAGTGATGGGCTTATCACTTCTTCATAAGTAAGGGACTCTGTTCCATTATTGGGGTTAATTTCATAGGGAAGGGCATTTTAACAGTTGGCACTGAAATCTTCCACCCTGTAATTCTCCATTACCAGTCTGTTTCTGCCTCTTGGAGCAAGTACAGTCTGAGCTGTCCTGTCCAAAAGTTATAACCTTAGGAAATAGTTCCTTAAGGGCCACTTCTGTAGCAAATAGAACATGAAAAAATATTTAGGTGTTTATTATGTGTAGAGGACTGTGCTAGGCACTTATGGAGGTGCAAAATTTAAATAAGACCTATTCCCTAACTTGAAGGAGTTTATAGTCTTGAGATAAGTGATTTACACAGTTATTGATCAATTCGCAGGCATTTATTAACTATTTATTATGTGTCCAGCATTGTGCCAAAACTGAGGATATGGAGATAAAAATAAACATTCCTTGCTCTCAGGGAATTTATGTATATACGTATGAACATATTCTTTGGGGAGAGGCATCATATGCATATGTATATACAAAATAAATAAGTATATATTGAACGAAGGTAATTAGGTAGAAGGAACACTAGCAGTAGAAATTAGGAAAGCCTGTATGTAGGAAGTGGTGTTGAAGTTAATCTTGAAGGAATTAAGGGATTATGTGAAGTGGAGGTGAGGAGGGAGTGCCTTCTAGGCATGGGGAGTGGCCTGTAGGAAGGTTTAGAGACAGAAGATTAAGTACCATGTGTGAAGACTAGAGAGAAGGCCAGTGTGTGTGGATTGTATAGTATAGGGAGGAAAGTGATGCATAATGAGATGAGAAAAGGTAAGTGGTGACTGGTGTGTGAAGGTCTTTGAAAGCCAAACAGAAGGATTTATTTTTTATCCCTAGGGACAATAGAGAGCCACTGGAGTTTATTGGACAAGAGAGTGAGATGGTTTGTCACTTTGGACACTGTGTAGAAGATGAATTGGGGTGGGGAGAAACTTGGAACAGGGACACCAACAAGAAAGTTATTGCAGAGAATCTGAACTAAAGTGGTGACTATATGAGTAGAGAGAAGGGAATAGATGTAAAAGATGTAAAGGTAGAAGCAGCAGGATTTGGCACCTGTTTGGGTATATAGGGTGAAGGAGATTGAGGAGTTAGGGATGACACAAAGGTTTGTGGACCATAGTGGCTGTAACAGTGGTTCTAGAAGGGGAAAAGATATTGAATTTTCCAGGTAACTCCATTTTTCATTAGCAGCTTTGCTTGGTTTTGACCCATGGAACATCATACCTCCTTTGTACCTCCCCCACCACACTCAGTTTCCTTTTGTGGGATGTCTTCCCCCATTAAATTGTAAGGTTCCTGAGGTCAGTGACTATATATATTTTTTTATTTATATCCCTAGCAGTTAGCACAGTGCCTGACATAGAGTAGGCACTTAATAAATCAACATGCTATATATAGAGTAAATAGGAAATAATTGAAAGAGGGAAGGCACTAGAATTAAGGGGGCTTGGGAAGATGGGAACTTAAAGGAAGCCATGGAAGACAGTAGCTAGAGATGAGGAAAGAGAGTGTTCCAGACATGGGGGGGCAGGAGAAGATTCTTCAAGTTAAGAGATTGAGTGTCTTGTTCATGGAGCAAACCAGGAGGCCAGTGTCACTGGATTGAAGAGTATGTGGTGGGAGATAAGATGTAAGAAGACTGGAAAGGTAGGAGGGTCATGTAAGAATTTGAACAGAGCAAACAGAAGATTTTGCATTTGTCTCATAGGCTTCCACTAGAGTTTATTGAGTAGATAGGTGACATGGGTTGGACCTGCACTTTAGGAAAATTACTTTGATGGCTGAATGGAGGACGGGTTGGGATGGAGAGAAGCTTGAAGTAGGTGGACCCGAAAGCAGGCTGTTGCAGTGGTCAAGGCATGAAGGCTAAACCAGAGTGGTGCCAGTATCAGGGGAGAGAAGGGCCTGTATTCAAGAGATGCTACAAAGGTGAAATTGACAGCTCTGGAAAGTGACATCTAGGTTTTGAGCTTGAGAAGACTGGAAGGATGGTGTTGACAGTAATAAGGAAGGTAGAAGTGGGGGAGTGATAATGATAGGGGAAAGATAATGAGTTAAGTTTTGGAAATGTTGAATTTAAAATGTCTACTGGTCTGAAAGGCAGTTGGAGTTGTGAGATCAGCAGAGAGAATGCGGCAGGAAAGGCAGATTTGTGAATCATCATCATAGACTTGGTAATTAAATCCATGGGTGCTGATGAGATCACCATGAGAAGTAGTTTAAGAAGCTCTGAGGGAAGAGAGCTCTGGAAGAAGAGAAGAGGGACCAAGATCTAACTCTTTGGGTTAGAGGGTATGATCTGGATGAGGATCCAGCAAAAGATATTGAGGAGGAGTTAGGAGGAGAGCTAGAAGAGAGTGGCATCCCAAAAACCTGCTGAGAAGAGTATTGAGGAGAGGGTGATTACAAGTGTCAAGGGCTCCACAGAGGTTGAGGAGAATGATGATGGAGAAAATACCATTGGATTTGATAATTAGGTGAAGTTGGAATTGGGATCGTAAGGGGTTAAAAAGAGAGTGAGAGGAGACAAATCATATAATAAATGCATACTCATTAGTGGTGGGAGAAAAGAAAAAATATTAAGTTACTGGTTGTCAGTATTTCAACAATCCCTCTAGCAGCTGTTGTTGGGGTGAAAGACCAACACAAGCCCAGCAACAAGAACGCTACCAGCACGCTGCAAAAGCACATGTTCTTTTGATCTGCTTTAGTAAGGAAAGCAACGTTGAGTTGACAAGCTTATTTTAATTCAGCATACAAATATCATTCATTTAGTTCAGGGGAAAAAACCAGCACCAGAGCAAAATACAAACAAAGTACAAACATCGACAGACCTTCTCTGATTCAAATCCCAATACATAGTTACCAGTTTAACAAAGTCTCAGCATCCAGGTTACAATCTCTTAGCTACAGCTGCCCGGAGTCTCTGCATCAGCACCACCGCGAGTGAGAGCCCTGTGCGAATGGCTCTGTATTCTCTTCTTATAGCATTTCAGACATCATCAAACATCATCTGAATGACCAGAACTTAGGCTCCTGTGATTGGCTCTTGAGTTAGCACCTCTCCTTAGTACCCTGGGAGCTTCACACCCACATAGGCTTAGCACCTAATAGGGGTTTGGGCTTGGGGCTTAGCACCTAGTAAGACTCAATGAAATACGCTGAATTACTCAAAGGAAACAAAAGCCAAACTCTTCAAGGGCACTTGGTTGAACTGAGTGCTAAGAGCCATTTTGCTTACCAACACACTCAGACATAAAGACCTAGGTAAAAGAAAGCTCTCAGGTTTGAGAACAGTGGCATTTTAGATGAACTGAATTTAATGACATTAAAAAATAAAAAATTCTCTCACTTTGATCATTTATTGAGTAGAAGGGTGAGGTAGATGTTTATACAAAATGTTTTCTGTGCTGAACTATATCTGTGGCATTCCATTGTTTCTTAAAACATACATAGTGAATGACTGGACTTTTAATAATGTATGTATAGCTAAAGGGGAAGGAAATTTTAACAGGAGTGAGGGTTGTTTTGTATTATTGTTTATATCCTGGATTGATGGTTTGCTAGTAATGAGCCTCTTTAATTAGCCAGATTGGTCCTTGTAAAGCAGGTATCATTTGCAGCTGGAACAGTATTGAAAATGTCATGGGTGGACCATTCCCCTGTAGAGCTTTCCAGAACCCAGGATCACTTCCAGGCTACCAGGCATTAGAGTAGGACTTTTTGGACAGCATATTATAGAATTATGTTTTTAGGTAGTATAACATATTCTTCTCATATATGTCTACTTGAATACCTTCTCAGGTTCCTTTTCTGTTCTATGATGAAACATCCTGGTAAAAGCTCATTAATTGCAACTTTAATATTTTAGAAGTTTTTGATCATTTTAAAATTTTTGCTCAAGGTTGAATTAAAAATTCCTTTGTGTAAATTTATGAGAAAAAAGGTGAATAGTATAGGCAAAATTGCATGGAAAAATTTTTGATAGAATTATCTGTTTCAAAGTATTTGGGATGAAAATAAAGTAGATAACTGTTTTACAGTGCTGACTTTAGCGGACAGATATTCATTTAAATCAGGGCAGCGTTTATTTGGTTAGTGTATTCTAGAAAGAAAAATTACATTTTTTTAAAGAAACATTTGGTAATTCAGGCTTTGTAGTATTACAGTAGTTAATTTCCTTTCTCTCCATTAATGCCTTTCAGTGAAATTTTATTGTAATTTGCTTGAGTGAAAGGTAAGCAATTTTATCCATACCATTCTTAGTCTTTGCTACCAGAGTACTGTTGTACAATTGCTTATATACAAATCTGCATAGTGGAAGTGTCTCAATGATCCATTATTTGATAGCTTCTGAGTAATTTTTTTTCTCTGTTACTCTTTGATTGAGAAAAAAAAAAGCCATAGACATGAGTTCTTACAAGTTAAAAGAAAAAATCCTAATGAAATTATACACAAAATTACATAGTAGAATATATAACTGTAGTATCAAGTTAAGTGTGATAGCACATGACCTCAGCTAGCTGATCATTTAGTTCTATCGTTGAGTTATTTTTAAAGTCCTGTTTTTAATTTCCAGTTGCTTTTCTCTGGTAGCCTTTAGAAATTAATACCATTTTCTTTACCTCTTTACAGGTAGTTTCATTTAGAATTGGCAAGGTTAATAAAGGTGAAATTTATTTATTAAACTCTGACCTTCTGAGTTGTAACCTATTTTTATACAAACAAATTGTTGGACTTTTTATGGTTACCAAAAAAATTAAGTCAGCTTCATTGCCAGTTTTCAGGTTAGGTGTTGAATATTTAATGATAATATTAATAATAACACTCAGCAGCAATGATCATTTATATAGTACTATAAAGGCTTTTTCATGTCTTACGAATACCTTTTGTTTTTACATTGCTATGTGAAGTATTTGAGACAAAGTAAAATAATTACATTTATTCACAAATGTAATAAGACAGCTTTTTACATCTTTTAAAACTTTTAATATGCAATATATGCTTTTGCTTTTATTCCTCTCTCTACCAATGAGCAAATTTTTAAAAAAAATCCTCCAAAATAAAGCCCTTAATTCATAGATGGATGTGTAGTGCAGCAAACCAAATTTCCACATTGGCTATGCCTGAATATGTACATCTTTAACTTCATTTTAAGATCATTATATCTCTAGGAGGGGATAAGTGGTATGTTTTATCATTGTCTTTTTGGACTGGTGATTTATCAGTTGTATTGATCATAGTTTTCAAAGCTTTTCAAAGTTTTCTCTGTAATGTTATAGTGTAAATTTTTCCCTTTGTTTGTTTACTTCGCTCTGCATTAGTTAACAAAGATCTTCCCAGTTTCCCCTGAAACTATTTCATAATTTCTCTGACACAATAATACTTTATTACATTCACATGCCGTAATTTGTTTAGCCATTTCCCACCTAGTAGGAGGATACGCCTTTATTTCCAATTTTTGGCTACCACAAAAAGAGTTGGTATAAACATATTTGTACATATAAAGTCCTTTTTTCTCTTTATTTTCTTTGGAGTATAGGCCTAGTAGTGGTATACCTGGATCAAAAGAGTTTGTACAGTTCAGTAACTTTTAGTCCATAGATTTTCAGTGGGGCCTGAGTCAAGTGAGTTCCCAATTCCTAGGCTATTGAAGGATGTTTATTTCTATCTTTTGGATACATTTTCTTAACTTTTCATGACACATGCATGATGCAGGATCATGTAGCATTCCATTTCTGCAATTCTGAAACAATTCTGCTTCTCTGTATATTAATAATATTTATCTGAATTTATCATTTCCTTAATTAGGATAAGAAACTTGAAAAAATCCCCCCAACATTTTTGTGTGTGGATGTTTTATAGTCTGATGAAGATGATCAGCTCTTAGATATTCACCTGGACTTGTTCTGACAGCAGTTTTGGCATAGCTTGGACTGAAAATGTGGTCAGCAACAGTAAAAAGTACTTTTCTTTAGTACTCTAATTTTTGCATTATCTTTCCCATGATTAGTATTTTTTCTTCATAGCATTAGTTAGCAGATTTTTTTTTAAATGGGTCTTTTTCTTCTTCCAACTTCAGGTAGCCTTCCTACAATTGTAGATGAATCATTAATGCTACCCCTAGCTGCTAGGTTGCTCTGAAAGTCTTTGCTTGTTTTCAGAGAGTTAATTGTGCTATTTTACACCAGTAGTTTTCAATTTAAAACATTTTAATATTTCAACTGAACTTTTCTTTTGTGCTTGGACATGACTGATTATGTTTGTCTTTGATATGTTCTTAAATGATCCTCAAAAAGCTTTACTTCCCCATTCCAACAGGCACTATATGAAAGTGTGCTCTTTAAGAGCTATAATTTTTGCACATTTCCTTGGAGTAACATCTGTTCTTTAAAAAAAAAAGCACAAAATTAAAACACAACAGAAGAACAGTGAAACACTAGATCTATGGCAAGAAACCTAGCAGTTCACTTGATAGAGCATTAACCAAATCTCTGCGCAATCCAGATTCATCTGGTAAAGGGCAGATGTTCTGAGTCTGCCTTGGCATCCGTAGAAGCATGCATGTGACCATTGCTGTCACAAAATGAAACCTTATCAAAATTGTTTGTCTCAGTTCTTTTACCAGTGTATACATTTATCATTTCCTAACAATAGTCCTATTCCCATTTTAATTCTCTTTTGTAACAGAGAAGATAAAAGTTAAACTGTCATCTCCCTATAATACTTTCTCTAGACTCTGAACAAAGAATTACAGTCTACTCCACCACCCTCCACTCCCCCTCCCCAAACCTTCACCAGAAAACAAACAGAAAAACACATACATTGACCTAGTTTGAGATCATATGCTGCATTTTGTGCCTATAGTCCCCTTCCATGTCTACTGCAGGAGGTCTTAAGCTGGGATCCTTGGACTTAAAAAAGCATTTTAACCGCTATATTTCAATATAATTGGGTTCCTTTGTAATCCTATGTTGTTTTGTGCATTTAAAAACATTCTGATAAAGGTCCAAAGATTTCACTCAACTACCAAAGAATAGTGAGAATGGGGATATCGGTGATACCAAAAAAGGTTAAAAAATGCTTGCTCAGCTGAGAGAAGGGGAAGCATATTTCAACATAAGTCTTTTGGAGTCAAGATTGGGATGTCTGAGTGTCAATTTTTTTTGGTTATTTTCCTTATGCTATTGAATTGCTCATATTCATTATTTTTATAGTGTAATGAAATTTCATTACATATTAATATAGCATGACTTTTCAACCATTCGCCAATTCATGGGCATCCACCTTGTTTCTAGTTTTTTGTTTCCACAAAAATCGTTGCCAAAAATATTTTGTTATATATGAGCCCTTCTCAAAAATAATTTGGTATTAAGAGAAAGGAGGGTAGCAGCATCACTTGGTCAAAATGGTATGATTTCTTTTGGTTATTCTTTTTATTACTACCAGATTGTTTTCCAGGATGATTGGATTAGTTTACAATTCCAATAACAATATACCACTAGTTTAATTTTTCTAAAATACTGCTTCTGTGATCTCTGTGGTAAGAATCCTTCTATAGTTCTGAAAGGAATCAGTCAGATCTTGCCAAACTCCAAAATTATATTACTCCCACCATTCTCCCCTGCACCCCCCCCCCTTCACGTACTGCTGAATGGAGCTAGAAAAAGCCATGCCGTTGTACTAACTGGGTCCCCTATGCATTCATGTTATGTAATCTCATCTGGGCCCATATAGCAGCAAGACAATCTTTTTACTACTCTCTAATTCAGGACTACACTCCAAAGGATTCTAGGTGGCTGTCATGTGACCTGTGGCAACCAACCATGTCTGTAGTGTAACCTGTCAGTAGCCCGAAGAAATTTAGCCTATTTTAATTTTGGCGCCTATCTGCAGCCAAGTTGTGCAGGTCTACTTGGCAAGAAGACTTTTATGGAGAGTTCACATGGTGGTCAGAAAAAAAGCAATACAAAGACATTCTCAAGGACTCACTTAAGAACTTTGGAAGTGGTTGTGTGACATGGGAGAGACTGGTGCAGGACTGCCCAACATGGAATGCTTGCATCAAAGAAGATGCTGTACTCTCTGAGCAAAGCAGAATTGAAGTAGCTGAAAAGAAATGGGATGCACAAATTTAAGAGAATCCACCCCAGACGTTCCCATGGACTATTTGTGCCCAAACTGTGGTAGAACTTTCTGAGCTTGTATTGGTCTGATCAGCCACAGTTGGACACACTGTAACTTGACTCTAACATACTGATGTCATTTTTGGTCCTCTTCGAGAACCAAGGACAACAACCAATTAATTCTCTGTCCCATTCACCACAGCAGTTGGGTGGAATAGAGAATTTATCTTTTTTCTTCAAGCTTCCTGAGAGTACTCATTTCCCGCTATTCTAATCAGAAGACCTTGTCTCACATTTTATGAGAATGTTAAGGTTATGATTTTAAATAGATGCTTAATAAATATTGGATTGAGTCAGTGAGAGAATCTGAGTAATATGTTGGGGGGCATCCAGAAGGGAAACTTTGAGCTGGCGAGGGGTATCCCCCAGTGAGAATGCAGTGTAGTTTTGGCTCTGTCTTTTCACCCAGTCGTGAGAATGTTGTTATTGTTAAGAACAAAAAAAATTTATGCCAGTGTTTCTTGCCTGTAAACCTAAAATTTTCGAAAGTCTGCCCACATGCCAGTGGTCCCTCTTAAGATTTTTTTGTACATAATACATTGAAAATAGTTCTGTGAAAAATGCTGTAAAGAAATTTTGCTACATGTTACTCACCAGTGGCCCTTTGAGAATAGTCTATTTTGCTATGGTAATAGAAACAGAGTATAGCATAAACTTCCGCAGTAAAACAGGCAAAAGAAAATTCTGTTCTTTTTGGTGATCCTATTTTTTTTCTTCCTGTTTTAAAATTTCAGCTGTAGACACACAGGTGTGACTAAACAACAATTCATTTAAAGAGAACCTGGGGATTTTTATGTTCTGTAATTTCAATTAGAGTCAGTTTAATGTGGTTAACCAAAAAAAAAAAAACCAAAACTAATGTGTTTGCTTACACTGCATTTACTAGCAATAAAGCTACAAAGAAGGAGAAGTGTAATTTGCTTTTACTACATCCATGTGTGGATGCCAGTTTAGTTAGTATATTAATAAGCTGGAACATTACTAAACAGAGGTAGGTACTCAGGTTAGTTAGAGAACTCATTACTCTGACTTATTGACAGCAGGACATTGATTGAAAGGGGGATGTTTAGCTTGAAGAAGAAGACTTTCTGTCTTGAAATATTTGAAGAATTGTTGCATGGTAATGAGAATATACTTGCATCAGACCCAGAAAGGAGAGTAGTGACCAGTGAATGGAAGGTCTAGGCCTCTGATGTAAATAAACATATCATAAGAAGGAGAAGTGTGCTAAAATTAAACGGATTATGTTAACAAATTATATATCACATTTAGGATAAAAAGACATATATTTGATCTTGAGTCATGATATTTTCTCATTATTCTCTTAGATGTGAATGAGTTGAAAGAGTGCCTTTATGTGCTAGTGAAAGAACAGCAAACTCTGGCTACACAGACCGCCACAACAACTCTTTCAGCAGTGAGACTAAAGCAGAGGCTGGTTATACTGGAACGATATTTCATTGCACTGAATAGAACTGTTCTTCAGGAAAATGTCAAAGTTAAGTGGAAAAGCAACAGTATTCCTTTACCTACTGTGGACAAAAAAAGGTAATAAAATAAGTAAGAACTTTTCTAATTCTATCCTGTTCTAAATTTATATTTGTATTCTAAATATAAAATTAGTCTTGTAGTAATACAGAACAAACTATTACTTGGTTTCTTCAAAAACATACTTTTAGCTGAGAAAACTGTTTATGATACTCTAAATGGGAGGTATTTTGAAGAACTTCAAACAATGGGTGTGTTAGCTATGTGGAGGTAGGGTTTTATAGATATGGCTTCTACAACAGCTTTTGCATCCATCCCCTTCTCTCTGCTTGCACCAACCTCCCTGTGCAGACCTCCAGCCCCTCTAGCCGAGACTATTTCAGTCACTTCCTAATTGGTTTCCCTGACTCTAGTCTCTTCCCTTTCCAGTTATCTTCCACATAACTGCCAAATTAACATTTCTGTAACATAGATCTGACCATATTACCTTTCCTACTCAAATCTTTTAATAACTATTTCCTCTGTGATAAAATACAAAATCATCAGCTTGGCACATGTAACAGTAAGGCAGTAATCACAATGTAGATGATAATTGTCAAGATGCCTGTGTGGTTCTGTATCACAAAGTATACGAGACTCTCCACAGCGAAGGTAGGAGAAGTAAACCATTTATTCAGACACCAGAGAGCCAGATCCCACCAGCCATTTGTCCAGTGTATCAGAGCAGTAAAATATTCCATACACAACATGTCAGGAAGCTCCTCCCACCACGTGACTTAGGCTTCCTGTGACATAAGCAGGTCACATGGCCTATTAATAGGTGGGAAAGATCTTCAAATCTAAATTGCTACTACAGAATATAAAGGCTTCTTCTTTTCTGGTATTGCATTCACAAACTTGCCCGCTATTTACCATACATGAAATACCATGTCCCACTTCTGTGCCTTCCTACAGGTGGCCTCCCGTATCTGTAATGCACTCCCTCTTCACTTCCATTTCAGAGTCCTTGGCTTCATTCAGAGTGAAGCTCAAGGGCCAATGTCCAATGTGTATAAAAGGCCTTTCCTGATCCTTCCCCCTGCTGCCCCCCCCCCCCACCCCGGCCAGTACTGGCATTCTGTCCCTCTTGAAATTACTTTATTGCCCCACACATGTACATATATATTATGTGTGTGTATGCGTATATGTATGTGTGTATATATGTATGTGTATATTTCCATGTTTGTTTCTATGCATGTTTTATTTTCGCCAGTAGAATGTAAGCTCTTGAGGGCAGGGACTGTTTCAGTTTTGTATTTGAACTATAAGGGAAAAATGTATCAGATATATATATGGAACCAGGAGAATTCTAAACTGCTCACTTCCTGCAGCTTCCTAAATTGAAGCTCTCTAGGTGGGAGAGAATGCAGTGCTAGATAGCTTTTGGGATTCATGTTTGCTTTTGAATAACTCTGCCATGTGTAATCAATCCATTTTCTTTTTTTTATTATTTAATATATTTAGTTTTCAGTGTTGATTTTCACAGGAGTTTGAATTACAGATTTTCTCCCCATTTCTACCCTTCCCCCCACTCCAAGATGGCATATATTCTGGTTGCCCTGTTCCCCAGTCAGCCCTCCCTTCTGTCACCCCACTCCCCTCCCATCCTCTTTTCCCTTTCTTCCTTGTAGGGCAAGATAAATTTCTGTGCCCCATTGCCTGTGTATCTTATTTCCTAGTTGCATGCAAAAACTTTTTTTTTTTGTTTTTGAACATCTGTTTTTAAAACTTTGAGTTCCAAATTCTGTCCCCTCTTCCCTTCCCACCCACCCTCCCTAAGAAGTCAAGCAATTCAACATGGGCCACATGCGTATCATTATGTATAACCCTTCCACAACACTCGTGTTGTGAAAGACTAACTATATTTTGCTTCTTCCTA
>JAQQSZ010008658.1:0-12985 GCA_028646595.1 Phalanger gymnotis
AAGCAGAAGACTTACTTCTAAGAAGCTTTACCTGATTAATCCTACCTTACTCTGATCATTCCCTTACTCGCCCAATCCCAGTCTTAAGAGGTGGCAGTTTAAGGGGAAGCTCAAAGCCTTTCCCAGCCTGAGTGGCAGTAATTACATCTGAAGGGCTAGGAGGGTGGTGAGGCAGGGGAAGAGACCAAGATCTTGCCCCTTGGGCTTAGGTTTAGGCTTGTCTCTTGGGCTCTTTTTCCCTCCAACTGATCTACATATTTAAATGGATCTGCGATTGCATCATTTAGGAGTCCCCTCCAGGGATGCAGATCATGCCTGCCCATCCTGAGAGACTCCGTCCAGGTTCTCCCAAAAGATCTCCACAGGAGGGTCCACCCGTGCCGGAGGCCTTCCTTGATTTCTCCTCACACCGTGAGGGTACCATGAAACATCTACATGGGAGACAATAAATAGATGATAACAAATAAATGCTTGTTGATTGATGGGGGGACTTGCAGTTAGAAAGCTGGGCAGTCAGAAACCCAGAGCTGTATGTTAATTATTAGGTTAATAGCCCTTACAGGGATAAAGAGCAAGGATAGAGCCTAGCCTTCAGATATGAAATGAGGAAATGTACAAAATGCTGACCAGGAGCTACGCCAAAGCCCCAGCATGGGGAAGTTTAATCTGAAGATGGACTTGAGCCTGAGGGTAATAGCTACTTGGCTAGAAATGTCTCATTCTTTGTTCTAAAGAGCTGGGTACCAGGGCCTGAGATCCCCAAAAGAAAAAAAGGTAAGAAAGGTTTGGGTTTGTTTTTTTTTTTCTTCCTCAGGACTTTTGCTGATCCAAGGCCCAGCTGGCTGCTTTCCTAAAAGAGGACTATATAGATATATTTTTATATCATCTATATTACATATGTATATATATTCATATCATATAGATATAGATATATAGATATATAGATATATATAGCCCCTGGCTTTGAATTAAGAGAGCACAGCATAAAGAACTCTATAGTGAAAAATTTCAACTGAAGCTAGAAGCAAAAAAGCAGCACAGCCACATGCTGGCGGAATCGAGGCAGAAGACTATTCACTAGAGGCTACATATCCAGCAGAGACCAGGAAGAAGCAGGCCCAGCGGAAGCCCCTGGAAGATATCGCCAGCCCTGAAGCATGAGAGATCTGCATTACCCTTCCGCCAGAGGTGAGCCCCTCTGCCAATGTGCCACTCTTCTCATTGAAGTGTATGTATTTGTGGGAGGTATGTTAGTGCTCTGTTTCTTACTATGTCATTTCATGATGTACCTTTACGTTGAACTAGTTGAGTCCTCTGGCAGACTATTAAAAGCAAACATGGGTGGGGGCTCGTGGAGATGAAGAACCTTGACCCTGAGGTAGCTGTTTCCTGGAAACCTGTACTAAGAGTAAGATGATGCCCCAGGTGCAATACAAGGAAACTCAGAGATCATCTAGTCTGACCTGTACTTAAAAAAAGAATCCTGTTTACAAAAGTACAGAAGAAAGAACACAAGATTTGAAAAAGACCTGAATTCAAATTCTGACTCTTCTATTTATTTATTTCTATTAACTTTATTTACTTATTAAGACAAGTGAGTTCCTCTTCCTGGGCTTTAGTTTCCTCCTCTGTAAAATGAGGATGTTGGACTAGCTGGCCTCTGGAGTCCCTTCCAGCTCTAGATTTCAGATCCTATGGAACTTGGGACTTCCCCATTCCACTTTTGGACAGCTCTAAATTATTGGCAAATTTTTCTTACATTTAGCCTAAATTTGCCTCTTTGCAACTCTTGCCCAAATACTTGAAGCCAGCCATCATTCCTCTCATCCTCCCCCCTCCCCCCAACATAGGTCTCCTCTTTTCCAGGCTAAACACCCCTAGTTCCTCCAACTGATCACATGGTATCAGCTTGAGGCCCTTCACGGAACATCCTGGTTGCCCCACTCCAGATACTCTCCACTTTCTCAATGACCTTCTCAAAATGTGATGGCTAGAACTGAACCCAATGCTATAGATGTGGTCTGATCAGGCCATAGGGCAGTGGGACTGTTAGTTACTTCCCCTTATCCTTAATCAGGTCCTTCTTCCTGCATTCTGTGTGACTGCATCTGGCCTGGTGACTTAGACCACTAAACCCCCAGATCTTTCTCAGAGGAATGGCTGTATAGCCATGCCTTCCTTAACCTCGGATCAATCAATCAACAAACATTTATTAACGGTCTACTATATGCTAGACATTGTGCTAAGCGCTGGAGATACACATTCAAAAAAATGAAACAATCCCTGCCCCTTTTGGAGCTTCCATTCTAGAAGGGGAAACAACACGCACATATACACACATATGTAAATATAAACAGAATGAATATATGAAAAAATACAAGGGATTTAGGGAAGGGTAACAGCAGTTGGGAAGGATCAGGAAAAGCTTCAGGTAGAGGATGGTGTATGGGCTGAGTCTTGAAAGCCTAGGAGGATTCTACAAGGCAGCGATGAGGATGTCGTGTATTGCATGGGTAATGGTCACTGCAAAGCATGGACATGGGAGACAGAATGTTTGGAGTGAGGAACAGAGAGAAGGCTAATTTGGTTAGATCAGAGAGGGTGGGAAGGCAGAAAGACAGGTTAGGGCCAGGTTGCAAAGGGCTTTTTAAAAAACCAAAATGGATGACTTAAGTATTTTATATTCCTGGCAACAGAGAGCCAGGAGAATTTGCAGGGTAAGGGCGTGACTTAGTCAGATTTATGCTTAAGAAACATCATTTTGCTAGCTGTATACTGTGCTCCTAAAAGTTGTTTAGTCTTTTAAATCTAAGTTTAAGAAATTTTATCTTACTCAATTTCCTGCCAAGATCTTTTTCGAGTCTGACTTAGATCTAACCTTTTATCTAAGTCATTGATAAAAACACTAAAGAGCTCAGGGTTGAGTCCAGATCCCTGGGGCACTCCATTCAAAAGCTCAACTCCAAGTCCACATCACATCAGTGATGACTACTCTTTTGGGTCTAGCCATCTGACTAGTTCCAAATTCCTATCTATATCTCATGGGAGCATACACCACTAAGGCCTCAGTTGGGTTGTAAAATATTGCCAAAAAATAGGATGACAGTGCCCTGGGTCCTTAGACTCACCTCAATGACCCAATTAGTGTTCTTGAATATAAGACTTCCTCAATTTCTGGGGAGGATCATAATTCTCTGAAACTAATCTTGTCTTTCTTGTGACCCCACTAAGAGTGGGAATGTCTTCTGGTTTATTCCAACTAAGAGAAGTATCATTTTGAACACCTTCGACCAGACTGGAGGCAGAATCATTAGAAGGAGTGGTTAAAATAATTGGTCAGGGGACCAAAACCCTAGAATAAACTATGTATTTATGTTATGGTATAATTTTGTATTTTCATTCATGACTACTCTAAAAGGTAAGTGGCCATTTCTTGAATCAGAGGGAATCCCAACTAGCAGGGGGAAATCTGCCAAACAGGGACCTCTCTCCAAGCAGACAGACATATTATATACATATATAGGTATGTATATACATACCTATATAAATTGTCTCAGGGACATTGGCTAAAATACAGCATACAGAATTTTTCTTCTCCACTCTTTCCATTGTGTTCATGAGAACATAATGAGACACTGCTAAAATCTAAGTGAATTAAGCTGATAGTGGGGGATCCTAACTGGATTAATGAACTTATGATTTTTTAAAAAGCTATATTTTGATGACTATTTCTGGATAATTGGTTTTCTTTGCAAACCTTTGTGTTATATTCTATGCATTTTAAAACTTGATTCTAAAAAGGGGTCCACAGGTTTACCAGCCTGTTAAAGGGATCCAGGACCCAAAAAAGTTAAGAAACCCCTGGTCCATAGCATTCCACTGACTTTCCAGTCTTATAGTAACCCTGTTAAAAAGGAAATAGAGTTAGTCCTGCAAGGTTTATTCCGGATGAAGCCATCTTGGCTCTCTGTGATCACGATTTCCTTTTCTAGACATTCAAAAACCATTCCTTAAATAACATGTTCTAGAACTTTGTCAGTAACCAAAGTCAACTTCCCTGGACTCTTACCTTTCTTCTGGAGACTGAGGCATTTGTTTTCCAGTCCTATAGTACCTGTTTGGTTCTCCATGCTCTTTCAAAGATCACTGAACCCAGGACCTCAGACAACAGATCACATCAACCAGTTCTTTCGGTATTGTGGAACGTGCTGGGTTCATACCCCAGCTGTGCCACCTGTGTGTCCTTGGACATGTCACTACACATCTTTTGGCTTCAGTTGCCTCATCTCTAAATTGAGGGGGTTGGCCTAAATCAGGGCTTTGTAAACTTTTTCCACTGTGACGGCTTTAGTGGTTCTTAAACTGTGGGTCACCACTAGGTCAGGTTCTTTAAGAAGCGCTGCTCTATGGGGCAGCTAGGTGGCGCAGCGAGTAGAGCACTGGCCCTGGAGTCAGGAGGACCTGAGTTCAAATCTTGACTCAGATACTTGACACACTAGCTGTGTGACTTTGGGCTTAACCCCAATTGTCCTGCTTTCCCCCCTCAGAAACAAAGAAGCGCTGGTCTAGATGACCTCTAAGTTTCCTTCCAAGTCCAAGTCAATAATCTGATGTCATTTATCTGGCCCTTGTGACTTGAACTTATCAGTGTGAATTTGGTACTCTATCACTATCTGGGTTTTGACTCAGTATGCACCTTCTTGTTCTGCGTGTTCTTGGTAGAAAAAATAGGAGGAAAATCAGATTTGGGCAGTTTTGGTTTCTCTCTGCCATCACTTTGCCATTATCTCCCCCCTTGGCAGTGATCCTAACCCAGTGCTGATTCTCCTCCTTTTCTCCAAGAACTTTAAAGTCTCCTCGCTGTCCTCTCAAAATCTCTTGCCAGCTGAGCTCATTCTGAACTTGACTACTTCTGACAGGTGCCAGGCTTTTGCATTCATCTTCTGTACCTGCCCTTGCTTCCATATGTTTTATACGGCCTTTTCAAATTCCGAATTTAGCTAAGGAGTTCCCTGTGCATTCTGATAGGTCTCATTGGACAGTTCCCTCTAGAACTAACTCCCTGTTGGAGCTGCTTCTCTCTATTTTCAGAATTGTATTCTTGACAGTAACCCATCATTCCTGGGCTACCTGGCAAAGTTGGAGGCCATGGGATCCTATCTAGCTTTCCTTGAAATCTGCTGTCCCCCAAACAGGGCATATCACACTATGCCTTCTTTCCCTCTTCTTTTCTCCTCTTCCATATCTCCTCCTGGCCGTAATACCTACGATTTATATATTGCCATACACTTTTTTGTTTTTTTGTTATTCTCTTATTTTGTGAATGCTTTTCCACCTAGACTATAACCTCCCAAAGTCAGGGGCTGTGCCATTTTTTTTATTCTCTCAAGAGACCAAGTACTGCAGCTCACAAGAAGGCAAATACTTGTTGAATGACCATCCACGAGACCAATAGCATATGGAAACCAAATTCTACAAACTGAATGACCATGACGGGCATGGTTTATATACAAGGCACCCAAATTGGAAATTCAGAACTCCAGGTCACAGCAATTGTTTACACCAGATCTGCAGCAAACATTCACACACACACCCCCACTCCTCTCCTCTCTCTGCATCTCCTATGTGAAAATCTGGTATAGGACACGGTTAAAATTAAATAACAGTGATAAAGGTAGTGGTGTCAAAGCAATTCATTACCATTAGCTGTAAAAAAAATCTCAGTTAGAGTGTCAGTGAGAGGCAGAGTGACATAGTAGAGAGAGAGCCAACCTCAGAGCCCAGGGAACATGGATTCAAGTGACTCTGGACAAGTCGCTTAAGCACTCAATGCCCTGGAAAATCTCTAAGACCATAAATTGTAGAAAAGGTGCCAACCTGCATTGGTAAAAGGAGTTACCTCATCATACATTCATACGCCAATGAAATCACAGGTCCAGTCCCAGACAGTTCCACCCCATCCCATAGTTTCAGTGAAAAAGTATTTTTTAAAAATATATTGATTAAGAAGTATTTTGAGCTTATAAGATGTCAATCAATGGAATTGCCCAACCTTGCCCATTTTTGTTTCCCCGTGTCCTCACTTTTATGCCTTCCATGCCCCCAAGTTGGGAAGTCAAACAATCACTGGGGGTATGCAATTTACTTCGGTGGTCAGAACCACTTGTTTTATTAGAATTCTCTAGAACAATCAGCAAAGCTTTCCTAGGGCTGGGACAGAGCTGGATGAAGTAGAAATGCTCTCTCTCCCATGGCAGTATTTCCAATGAGGTCTTCCAAGAAAACATCAATGGATTCAAACCCAATTTCTATATGGTGCTAAGAAGAAGCCACCAATGGTCATAGGGGTGCCAAAGATTTATATTAAGGGAAAACTGATGACTTGACAACTCTTGTCCATTAGCTATTTTGTCTCAGAATTCCAAGATACAACCGGGTTAACTGAAATAATTCAAAGCTTTCAGTAAAGGCCTACACCATGCATTATTGTATTGCAGAGGTGGGCCTGGCCTCTTGAAGACTCCACCAACAAAGCCAAAGCTCCAGCAGGTCTTCCTGAGCTGTTCAGACTTTTAATACAAGCCCAATGAAGGGCCGCATCATTTGAGGCCCAGAACATTAGAATGTGCCATCCTGCCTCCCTATTAGGGTGTAAGCTCTTGAAAGCAGGAACTGTTACATTCATTGTAATTACATCCCCAGTACCTAGTACAGTGCCTGGCACATAGTAGGTACTTAATAAATGCTTGTTGACTGATTGACTGATTGAGGGCATGGATTGGGTCTGATTTCATCTTTGTATTCCCAGCATCAAACACAGTGTCTGGCACACAGACGGCACTTAATAAATGCTTGTTGATTGATTGGTTAATTGAGAGTATGGACTGTGTCTGATTTCATCTTTTTATTTCCAGCATCAAACACAGTGCCCGGCACACGATAGGTGCTTAGTAAATGCTTGTAAATTAACATTGAAGTTTCTCTGTACAAGTTTCTCTTGCAAATAGTTCATGACCTGTAAACCAACATTTAAACACATAGAAGGACAGGTCTTCTCATATAGAGGAACCTCATAATAATTCCTTTGGCATTTCAATGCAAGAGAAACAACATTTTACTTAAGAATCAAAAGACCAGGGTTCGAGACTGCCACCGAGGAGCTGTCGGACCTAGAGCAAGTCACTTAGCTTCCCTGGGCCTCTATTGTCTCATCTTGAAAAAGGAGATAGTAATCTGTGTCTCCACAGCTTTGTTATGAAGGTCCAAGTGAGAGAGAGAGAGAGTGCTGTGAAAGCCTAGTTGATCACCATGGAAATAAACCTAAGCTCTTGCTGTGATGGTAGAAAAACTGATCTTTCAATCGCCTTCAATTAATTTCATATATTTCTATAATTGTGTGTGTGTGTGTGTGTGTGTGTGTGTGTAGAGGTGACTGATGGGAGTGGGTGTTTTACATTAGGCTCACTCTCCAATAAAAACAAAATTATGGCATGCGCCCAAAAAGCAGGGGTTAGTGGGCAGCGTATGCAGTAAAGAGTGAGTTGCTTTGGGGGGCTCTCTGATGCTTGAGAAGAATTAATACTTGCTCTGGGACTGAGCACGCTCCTCCAGGGGTGGCTCGTCTGCACCTTGGACCGAAGCATACCCAGAGGAGGCTGTCTCGCTGCGGCTATCCTCCTCACGAGGGGAATAAGATTCTGGTGATCCATTGATGTTAGGGTCAGATCCAGCGGTTTGGAACGACACAGTTCCCACTTCAACATCGGCCTTCAGAGAGCATGCAAACATTAAAAAAATTCAGACTTCATGTAGTTGTGTACAAATGATCATTATCTTTTCTTTTTTCTTCAAACGATATACTTCTAAACACACTATAATCAGCCAGAAAATTGGGTCCGCAGAGGGTAAGAAAGAAGACATAAAATTGGATTGGATGGTAAATTAGCCAGGCCAGCTAGTGAGAAATAGTTAGAACCCTGTCTCAGATCTTTCTGAAAGCTGGGTCTCCACCATACTTGGCTGCCACCACCCTCTCAGGTCACCAGGAAAATGCTACACATTTTGACTGAACCACATGTTCCCTTAGGGAGGGGAGGGAAGGGAACAAGTCAGCAGGGATCTTTTTCTTCATGCTTTCAAGATTTTTACATTTGCTCAAAGATAAACAGTCTGAGTCTAATACTTGAGACAGGTGAAGAATAAAGATAGCGTTTTCTTTGCAGCCCAAGTACATCTGTAGTAAATATCTTCACTTCCTTGGCATGCAGAATGTAAGATTTATTTACCTCGACCCCCAAAGCTTTGAGGATATCGCATTTGCACATGGGGCAAGTCCGGTGTTCCAAAAGCCAAGGGTCAATACAGGTCTTGTGGAAAAGATGGCTACATGATAAAAAGAAATATCTCATCATTCAACTGCCATTTGCCCAAACTCCAAAGCACTTTGCCTCCATCTATCACTAAACATCCAAACGTGCTTTCGTTATCATTTTCTTTGGTGTCTGCTTCCTGCCTGCCATTTTCTCCTTTTATAATGCATTCTCGAATGCAATAATGCAATCTGTCATTGCATTATTATCTACAGAGGAGTCTAAGTAAACTTGGGAAACTTCCTCTGGATTCTGCATACAAAAATCTCTTCCCTGTAGCTTCAGAAGGAGCTGTACATTCACAACCAAGCAAAAAGGTTAATTCAGGGCTACTTTGCACGAGGTAACTGGGCCCAACATTCCCTAGTTGCAAAGTAGAGCACTACCAGACCTCTTAGATGATGAAATCCTTAAGCTCCTATGTTTTTTGGCAACTGGACACGGTTGAAGATGGATGGAACGTGATTACAAAAGCGAGCTAAAACAAATTGTCCTTAAAGCTGTCAAGAAATCTAAATCAGGGTCTTCCTTGATAATGCAAAGTCAATTTAGTGTACATTATATGAATAATAAAAGCTAATATTTATAGAAGTGGTTAGGTGGCACCATAGTGGACAGTGTGCTGGGCCTGCAGTCAGGAAGACTTCAGTCCAAATCCTGCCTCTCACACTTAGAAGTCATTTCACCTGTCTTCTCAGTTTCCTCATCTGTAAAATGTGGATAATAATAGCATCTATCTCACAGGGTTGTTGTGAAGATGAGAACATTTGTAAAGTGCTTTGCAAACCTTAGCACTCTATATGAATACTATATTGTGATGACTCACTTTGATAGATTTGGCTCTTCTCAGTAGTACAAGGTTCTAAGACAGCTCCAAAAGACTCATGATAGAAAAGGCTATCCACATCCAGAGAAAGAATTACAGAGTCTGAATGCAGATTGAGGCAAAGTATTTGCTCTTTTTTTTTTCCTTTTTTCCTTCTTTTTTGGTGTTCTTTCTTCTTTCTCATGATTCATTCCCTTGGTTATAATTCTTCTTTACAACTTGACTATCGTGTAAATAAGTTCAATGCAAATGTATATGTAGAACCTATATTGGATTACATGCCATCTTGGAGGGGAGAGGAGTGGAGGGTGAGGGGGAGAAAATGTGGAACTCAAAAACTTGTGGAACTGAGTGTTGCAAACTAAAAATAAAAAATAAATTAAAAATTACTATTATTATATTGATTTTTGTGTTTAGAATTTTTTTTCTGTGTGTTAGCATATTTTCCCAGGTAGAAGTCAGGCTAAATCAAGGGTTCTTAATGTGGAGCCTGTGAACTTTAAAAAAAAAACCCTATATTTTGTGATCCAAGACAATTCCAAAAGACTCACGATGGAAAATGCTTTCCACAGCCAGAGAAAGAACTATGGAGTCTGAATGCAAAATGAAACATACTATTTTCACTTTTTTTGCTTTTTGCTTTTTAGGGGGTGGTTTTCCCCTTTCTCTTTTTTTACAACATGACTAATGTGGAAATACGTTTAACATGATTGCACATGTATAACCTATATTAGATTGCTTGCTGTCTAGAGAAGGGAATAAAATTTGGAACTCGAAGTCTTATAAAAAATGAATGTTGAAAACTATCTTTACATGTAATTGGAAAAAAATAAAATACTATTTACAAATCTGTATATATATATACACACATATATATACACATACACATAAAAATAATGGTATTTCAATATATTTAGTTTCCTTTTAAATCTACTTATGCATTTAAAGTCATTTTGATAATAGAGCTTCTCCTAGGCTGCCAAAGGGGTTCAGGACGCAAAAAAAGGTTAAGAAACCCTGGGTTAAAGGAATATTTAAAAAAATGACAGAATTGTAAATGGAGGAGGGGACAAACTAGTCAGAGACTCTGATTTCCACTTTTGTTAAACGTGGTAATCTTAGACGAATGAAATGACATAAAAGTGATAAGATGAATACAGCAGTATTAAACAATTTAAAATATTTACATTTAAAGAATAATAGAAAAACACAATGTTTTTAATCTTTCTATTTCTTAGAAACTTTGATAAAAATAGCTTTTTCCCCAATTCCAACTGTTCTTTTTTTAAAAAAATCCATTTGTTATCTTTTATTTTAAAAACATCTTTTATTGATGCCTTTTTTCTTTATATCACAGATATTTGGGTGGATGAGTAAGGACCAAACCCTCACCTTCCTCCAGACTGAACTCTCCCTTGTAACAAAAAAAAAACAAGTAAGCCCTACCACACTTGCTATGTATCCACCATTCTGCCCTCTCTGGTAGGCCGCCACCTCTCTGCCATAAGGAGGCAAACTTCTATCTGATTCTCTGCCAAGCTTTTACTGACCTTTTGATTCTTTGGAGTTCAACTTCCCTTTAGTGATCTTTCATGTACATTACTGTAGTCATTGTGCATATTGTTATAATTCTGCTTACTTCACTATTCATTGGCTCGCCCACCCTTATCCCATGAATTGGAATTTCTCATATTTGCCATTTCTTACTGCATAAAAATATTCCATTCCATTTGTATACCATGGATTTGCTTGGTTTTTCCACAGTAATTCTCCGATTGATGGGCACTCACTTTGATTCTAGCTTTTTGTTAACCAGAATGCTGCTCTGCTTGTGTGAATATATAAGTACCTTCCCCCACTTTGAGTATCTGTACAGTCCAAGAAACATTATCTAGGATACAAAAGAAAATCAGACTTACTTGCATGTTAATATGCGCACGATGTCATTTGGTCTAAATATTTCAATGCACACGGCACAGCTGTCTCCATCAGGTCCAGTTTCCTAGAGGAATTGTATAGATATGCATTATCTCTTTTTTTGAGAGGGGAGGGCAGGGCAATTAGGGTTAAGTGACTTGCCCAGGGTCACACAGCTAGAAAGTGTCAGAGGCCGGATTTGAACTCAAGTCCTCCTGACTCTAGGGCTACTGCTCTATCCACTGTGCTACCTAGCTGCCCCTTTCCCTCTGTTTGTGACCTCCTTTGGGTATAGGACCCAGTAGTGTATGAACGATTTAGTCACTACTTTATCACAGTTCCAAATTGTTTTCTATTGTTTTCCTTATTATTAGTGATTCGTAGCAGTTTTTCATATGGTGGTTGGTAATTTGCATTTCTTCTGCTGTAAATTGTTTATCTCCTTTGATGACTATTGGAGAATTGATGGTGGCCTTACATATGTGCATTGATTTCCTATATATCTTGATAGTGGATTTTTATCAGAAGTTTGATGGGGCAGCTAGGTGGCACAGTGAGTAGAGTCAGGAGGACCTGAGTTCAAATCTGACCTCAGACACTTGACACACTTACTACCTGTGTCACCCAGCTTGGGCAAGTCACTTAACCTCAATTGCCCTGCCTTCCCTCCTTCCAAAAAAAAATTTGATGCGAAGATGTTTTCTCAATATGGAATAAAAATTGTCGATTTTTCTTTTATGATCACCTACATATCCCTTGCTTGGTTAATAATTTCTCCTTAACCATAGTTTTGAAAGATATCTTTTAATATTTTTTTATGATATGACCTTTGATGCTTAGGTCACATCTATTTAGAGCGTTTTGAGGTATATTGTGTGAGATGCTGACTGAACATAATTTTTGGATAAGCTGCTCTCCAGATTTCCTGGGAGTCCTTTCCCAAGTAAACTACTTGTATTCTTGGGTTTACTGAATGTTGAATTACTGTGTTAGACAGCTTCTGGGTCTTGTTTGTCTATCCTATCCACTCATCTGCATTTGCATTTTCTAATCAGTATCTAGGTCAGGTAGTGCCAAACCTTCTTCATTCTTTCTTTTTTCCATTTTTTCTTCCTTAAGAATTTGGACTTTTTGTTTCTTCAAATGAATTTTTACTATTTTCTCAAGTTTTCTGATATTTATTACTAAGATTTTGATTTTTAAAAATCCATCAAATTATATGGTAGACACAACTTCTTCTGGGAATGGGAACTACAATAGAAGAAAGCATCAGCAAGGGACTATCTAATTTACAAGTTCCAACTAGACCAGCAAATTTTCTTCTTTTTTCCTTTTTCTTTTTCATTTTTAATTTCAGTTTTAAATTCTTTCCCTCTTTCTACCCCTTCCCACACCCCTTGAGAAGGCAAGAAATATGATACCCATTATACATATAGACTAATACATTTTCAAAAGACATGATCATTTGGCCAACCAAAGAGGTAACAACTACAGCAACATTTGGGACTGATTTTAAAACTTCCCTTGATCTTTTAGTATGAGTTGTAATCCACAAAATATACTTTTTTTTAAATATTTATTTATTTATTTATTTATTTAAATTTATTTTTGACATGTTTGGTTTTCAGCATTGATTTTCACAGGCGTTTGAATTACAAATTTTCTCCCCATTTCCCCCCCCCCCCACTCCAAGATGGCGTACATTCTGGTTGCCCTGTTCCCCAGTCTGCCCTTCCCTCCGTCGCCCCATTCCCTTCCCATCCCCCTTTCCCTTCCTCTCTCCCCTGTTCCCTTCCCATCCACCCTCCCTAAGAAGTCAAGCAATTCAACATGGGCCCCATGGATATCATTATGTATAACCCTTCCACAATAC
>JAQQSZ010008659.1:0-12985 GCA_028646595.1 Phalanger gymnotis
GAAGGAAAGAAGGAAGGAAGCAACCAAATAAATGAATGAATCTTATAAAGGTAAAGGGCCAGTTATGTAGGGAAGCAAGATATTTGTCCTAAATGGCAAGGAATATGGCAAATATGACTTTACCAAATAATTTTTGGGATAAACTAAAGAGAAAAGAGGTCAGAAATAAAAAAGATTTATGATGGAGGGAAAAAGGCTGGAAACAAGGAGTGAGCTAAGATGACATATGAGTCACACAAGGACAAAATGGAATGTCTATGTTCCAACAGGTAGGACAAAAGCTATGAATATCACAGGTTCAGTATAATTTATATGAGCATTTTAACATACCATTTATCATTTCGATGTTTATGGGCAGGATTTTTTCAAAACACACAGCTGTCCTTTTGACCATATGAGTTACACACTTTCTGGCAACATCTGATCCCCAGATGACTGAAAATAACTAGCCTTCAAAGAATCCATATCCTGAAATGTATTTGCGGAATCAGAGCCAATATCTTTTTAGAGGGAGTTGGTGTTGTCTACATTCCAAGCCACATTGTACTATGAATATTTCTTAGATTGAAACTTTTCAAATCAAGGAAACGGGCATAGAAATCCTCTTTTTTTAGCCTAAGTATTTGTTGATTTTACACCCCTCATTTAACTGTGGGGGTGTCTAAGTAGCTGTTCATTTTCACACAAGGAAAAATGAGCTTACAAGAGAAAATTTTCTAAAGACAATCAAAGACCATCAGAGATATAGAAGGGACCATTCATTATTTATGACCCCTCCACTTGCCTGGTGGTCCTGTTATCACAGAGAACTGAGGTAGGAGTCAAGAGATCTGTGTTCTAATCTTGCGTTGGCCACTAGTCATCTGCGTGACCCAAGAAAGTCAATTTACTTCTCTGTGCCTCAGTTTCTTTATCCATGAAATGGGGATATGAGTGCTGGCTCTATATAATGAACAAGGTATTTGGAAGCATAAAATGAGATAAAGATTATGAAAGCACTTTTAAAATAGCAATCAGTAGACCAATGCACCTTATTAGCTAAAGGAAGAGTTCAAGGCTGGATAAGTTTATCCATTCTACCAAGGTTGTTATTCTCACTCACCTACAGAATTGTAGAGCCGCTCTTTGTGGGTATGGTGTCTCAGAATGAAAAGTTCCTCCCCAGGTAATAAGAGCCAAGTCGACATCCAGCTATTTTTCTCAAGTGAAGAGGACTATGGCATAGTGCAGTGATGTCAAACTCAAATGGAAAACTGGCCACTAGACTATAAATAAGGGTCTCTGCCTGCACCATATTGACTTGGAAAAACCACATATTAACAATATGCTCTATTGTATTTTATTAAATTTTCCCAATTGCATTTTAATCAGCTTTGGGCAGACCATAGTACAGCCAGCAGGTAAGTGGTAGACACTTCTAACATAGTGGAAAGGGAGTTGGTCTTAGAAGCAGGAATACCTGGATTCAAATTCTGCCTCCAACATGTATTGGCTGTGTGACCCTGGGCAAGATATTTAAACTCTGAGTGTTCTTGACAACTGTATAAGATTCTAAGTTTCAGGGAAGCGAATAAGCAAAGAGAAGGGAGCAAGTATTTATTAAGTGCCTACTATTTGCCAGACATTGTATTAAAGGCCTTACAAAAATTATTTCATTTGTTCTTCATGACAACCTTGTGAGATAAGTATAATTATTGTCTGAATTGCTTCAATTTCCCATAGCAATAGAATTATAGGTCCTATCAAAACACACATATACATACATACACACGCTGTAACAACAATGTTGCTAGCAGCTGCTATGCAAGTGAAAGACCAACAAGACCAACAAGAGGAGCACACAGAAGGGCTGCTAGCACAGGTTCTTTGATCTGCTTTTCTAAGGAAAGCAATTTTAAGGGGTTAACAATCTCAGTTTAATTCAATATACATATATCATTCACTTAGCTCAGTGGAAAAAGTCAGCACCCTGAATTTCAGATAAAATGCAAACAGAAGCTACAAACAGAGGAAAATATAAGCAAAGCAAATTACACCAATCAACAGACAGGCTTCTAGCTGTTTGACCAAAGCTATACATACAGTTAACAGAGAGAGAAGCATCAATATCTGGGTTTTCAAAGCTGGGGCGGGGTGGGGCGCTCCTTAACAGCTACCCAGAATTTCCACACCAACACTCTTCCAATGAGTGAGCCCCAAACAAAATGCTAACCTCAGAGCATATGTAGACTTCTTCAGGGTCAGCATGCTTCACACCTCTCGAAGGTTTCACACCTCTCATGACCTAATTAGCAAAAGGGTGTGGGCCTTCCTACAAACAAAGGCAAAACTCAATCAAAGGCACTTTGTTGTCTTAGTGCTGAGAAGCACTCCAAAACAAAAGACAATAAAAAGTCCCACTTTGTGTTACACACACACACACACACACACACACACACACACACACACACACACACACACAATCCAAAAGGAAGATAGAACCTAATTCACTTTCAAGAATTTTATGAGTGGGTAGATAGGGAGGAAGGGAAAAAAGAAGCCTTTTCTACTCCCTCCCTTTTAAACCCCTGGAAATATGGGGTATGCTATATAGTGATACCCTCTTGAATTAGAATGCTCATTGTCATGGAGAGAAGTTTTAGGTTGTTTATTTAAAAGTAGAATAGAAAATCAGCCCTTTTCAACCAGGAATGCTTTTCTACTTTACAGAAAAAAAAATGTATTTTTTAGCCAGCAAGTTAATTTGCCCACATATCTAGATATTAAGTGGAATGCAATGATATGTCATCTGCAAAGGATATTAGTGTAAATCTATAAGAGCAATTCCTCTGAAAAGAGTTCCACTGAGGTATAATCACCAACTATTAGTGAACACAGTAGTCCTTCTGCATATTTTCGACCTAAATTATTTTTAGTAGAAGCTGCAGTGGCTTTCAAAATTTGCGTGTAGACGTATATATTCTCAGTCCTCTGGAAATATGAGGAAGTGACCTTTGAACTATAGCCCACTCTTAATAAACAACTCTAGCAAAGAGGAAAGTATGTCTTCCATACTTCAAAAGATCCATGATTTTGTTAGTCTTTTACTGATGCCAATTGTAGGCCATCTTTTCTTTTACTGGGGGCTCTTCTAGAGTTTCTGTGACCCAAAGACTTCATTAACCAGTGACCAACTTTGGCAAAGAAAATAATTAAAAGGATATAGCAGAAGTCTAAGTGAGAGACTGTGAAATACTAAACTAAGATAGTGGTCCTGTGAGTGGAGAGAAGGAAAAAGATACAAGAGATGTTATAGAGATAGAATCAATGGGACTTGATATTTGATTGTATATATAGGAAGTGGAGGGGGAGGCAGATAAGGAAGGGAAAAGAGTCTTAGATGACTTCTCAGATACCTAGGTTACAAAATAGAATGACTGTGAGTTTGATGGTGCCTTCCATAAAAATGGCAAAGTTCAGATGACAGGCAAATGTAGCAGGAAAAAATATTATGTTCTCTTTGGGACATATTGAGTTTCAAGTATGAAGGGGACATTCAGGAGATAGGACAGCAGGTAATGAATGATGCAAGGCTGGAGTGTCTAAGCACCATGGAGAGATACACAAAAGTTTAAGGTATGGTGCCCATCCTTACAGAGTTTACAATGTTGTGGGATGAAACGAGACCAATACAAGAGGTAGGTGTTGTAGTCAAAGTTTCTGAGACAGGAAGGTAGTGAGCCCTCTCTTGTTCAGAGAACTAGTTGGCGTGAAAGCAAACAGTTCACAGAGAAGGTTGGGGGAGAGGCGATAAGGTGGGAAATGTAGGTTTCAATCACATTGCGAAAGATCTTAGATACCGGGCTGAGAAAATTGTTCTTTGCTTTCTAAGCAAAGAATAGGGTCTTGGCACTTTGTTCTTTCCATGAAGTACCAATATGAGGAGATGTCTTTGAGAGCTTCAACAGCGTGTTTTCTTGCTGGGTCAGATGACCTCTGCTTAGTAGGCTGGACAGGTTCACATGATTGCAAGCGAAGCATCCAGGAATAGTGAGCCATTTTTGTTTCTGAAACTCCTGGAAAAATGGGAGGAGGGGGAGAGGGAAGACAAGCTACTTCATAGGTCACTGGGCAGATGCTAGGTGCTCTCTAGGTAGTCTAACAATATGTAATATCCAATATGCAATAGTAAAGTATAGATTGATAGATATGTAGATAGCTAAATATATAGACAGACAGACAGATACATACATACATACACATATAGACAAACATACATATATACACATATATATATGAGAGATTATTAAAGCCAAGTCACGCTTTCCTTTCCCCAGTTCATCCTCCATCCCAATCTCTCAAAACAAAGCGCCATGTAAAATACTTAGGAGTTATGAAGGTCACCATTTTCAAATGGTGAGATGTTTCAAGTTTGACACCAGTCACTCACCTCAGTAGCAGCAGCCCCAGATCAAGATAGACAAAAACTAGAGTTTTAATCTGAAAGAAGTTCGGCCTCAGGAAGAGCACACAATGATCAGCTACCTTCCTTTTTTTTTCCCCCAAAGGGAAATGTCTGATCCTTGTGGAGGAGGAAATAAATAACTTTGCACATCTGTTTTCCTTCCTACATTTAAATTTCATCAGTTCCTTACCCCACTCTCAGCTCCTCACAATTTCCATCTGTTTCTCTGTGATCTTCCTCACTGGCAAAACGCCTGACTTTTTTTTCCAACCCTCTTGCCCCTTTTTTCTTTCCCCACTCCCACAAAATGAGACCAGGGGGGCCTGAATCACATCTTCGGAAAGATGGGTGATTGATTCTCCTTGGATTCTATTTCAGGCAAGCCCCCTGAATAGTCAATATGCTGATGGGTGACATTGGCATGAATCATTGTATTCACATGTGGAATGCTTTGCTTCTCAAAGTTCTCAGGATAAAAAATGACTCTGTGTGTGTGTGTGTGTGTGTGTGTGTGTGTGTGTGAACATAGAAATAGTCTTCATGTTAAATTATATCCTAACAGATATGACATACATTTCTTCAGATCAGTCAATAAAATATAATATTGGTATTGTTCTCAATAGTGGTCCACAAATAATCTATTGCATTTTCAAACCCTCAATAGCGATTAATACTAATTTATTAAAAGAACCTCTTCTCTCTCTATGACTCTGCCAGTTTCTCAAGAGCTATAGAAGCGAGCGAGTAGATTCTACAAGGTGCCTAGTACAGTGTCTAGGACATCTAAGGAGCTAGCAGTGAGCTAACAGTGTGTGTCCAGTTCACTACAGGTTGCATGGATTTATACCTCTTCCTCTTTGGAGAGGCAGTATTGTCATGGCAGAAAGGCACTGGGTTTGGAATCAGAGAGCCTAGGTTCAAAGCCTGGCTTGGCTACCTATCACCTGTCTTACTTCACACTTTATTTTACTTTATTACACTATATTTACTTTATTATACTATATTACTTTAATATACACTATATTACTTTATTATTACACTTTATACTTATTACTTGTTGATGTTCAGTCATTTCAGTTGGGTCTGAATCTTCATGGGCCTGTTTGAGGTTTTATTGGCAAAGATACTGGAGTGGTCTGCCATTTCCTTCTCCAGCTCATTTTACAGATGAGGAAACTGAGACAAACAGGGTTAGGTGACTTGCCTAGGATCACACAGCTAGTAAGTGTCTGAGACCAAATTTGAACTCAGGTCTTCTTGACTCCAGGCCCAACACTATCCACTCCCTCACCTAGCTGCTTATTACTCATCCTCTTTCAACCTAGTCTTCTAGCTTCCTTTATGGTATTTATCAAACAAAAAGCATTTATTGAGCACCTACTGTGTGCTGAGCAGTATGTACTAAGCACTAGGGGTGCAAGAACTAGATGATCCCCAAGGTCCCTCCCAACTCTAAAATCCCATGATCCTTTAAGATCTAGAAAGTTCTTCCCCAGGAATGAAGCTGACTGGGTTCTGAAATTCTGGGATTGCAGACCTCAGTTTCCACAGGACAGCAGCTCCCTTGGAACTCTCCTTGAGGCGGTGATCGGCCTGGTAAAAAATGTTCTCTTCCTGCACAGATCCTCGCTGATCCTGATTTTTACTGACTTTGGATCCTCCTGGGCCCTGTGACCTTGCAATTTGCTTCATCCTTTTTCACAACTATGACTCATACTGATTGCTTACCTCAATCTGTGCTGACGCCAGCTGGCTGGAAAGGCAGCATGGCGTAGTGGGGGAACACTAGATTGGGATCAGGGGACCTAGGTTTGCAACCTAGCTCTGCTTTCATTACTCCCCAGGTAACCTTGGGCATGCCCCTCCCTGCATCTTGGCCTCAGTTTCAGCATGTGTAAAATAAGATGACCTCTGAGATCTTTTCCACCCTTAAGTCCAGGGTCTTGCCTCTTTCCTGCCCTTGTGGTTTTGCTTTGAGCCCCACTAACCAGAGTTTGGAGGGTTTTTCCTCCAACCCGGGCCAAATGCTGCATCAGCGTTCTCTAAAACCACTCTTCTTCAGCTGCAGAGACTCAAACCATTTTTGTGGGTGTGGGTCATGAAACCCTTGGGCAGTTTGGTGAAACCTTGGACCTGTTATCAGAATCAGGTTTGTTGTCTACATTCATTATTGAAGGAAATGACAAATTTTAGTTAGAGGTTACTAAAAATTAAGACATGATTTTTCCCCCATCCAAATTCATAGATTCCTTAAACCAGGTTAAGAATGCCTGCTGTACCAGAATTTAAAAAATAAAAATAAAAGTTACCAACTCTTTACTCTATTTAGTGCTTTATACCAGAGGTGTCAAATGTGTTGCCCACAATACTTCCTCACTGAGGTCTACAAAACTCCTGAGTGCCACATGAATCAGATTAAAATGTAATCGGGAAATATTTAACAAAATAAATAAAAATACAATAAGACAGATTTGTTGTTGTTCAGTCATGTCAGAGTCCTTGTAACACCATTTGAGATCTTCTTGGCAAAGATACTGGAGTGGTTTTCCGTTTTCTTCTCCAGCTCATTTTACAGATGAGGAAACTGAGGCAAACACAGTTGTGTGACTTGCCCAGAGTCGCATAGCTAGAAAGTGTGTCTGAGGCCAGATTTGAACTCAAGAAGATGAGTCTTCATGACTCTAGGCCTGGCACTGTATCCACTGCTCTACCTAGCTGCCCATAAAACTAATATTACATTTTAAAACTAAGTTAATACGCAATAGAGATCTTATGTATGGATTACTGGCCCCTATTTCTATCTGAGTTTAACATTACAGCTCTATACGATAGGCATAATTTATAAGAATCATCCCATGATTTCATTTATATTCAGGTATTTTCCTGTTGGGCATGCTAGAAAAGTTAGGAGGCTCAAGCCTAGTCATTTTCTGAACCCCTGTGAGAAGATGGACTGCATTTGCCTCTCAGAAGAAATGCCCAAATGATGCCTCTATTCTGATCTCTGAGCAATGCCAGGTTAGAATTTCTCTCCCTTCTTTCTGAGAGTCTCATGTGAATCTGTGAAAAGAATTGGCCCCTTGGTCTATGCAGCATCAGGATCTGCTGGTTTCCTGTGAATGTAGGAGAATTATTGCAGAGAAACATGAAGAAATCTGTCCCCAGAGTGAGACCTAAGGAAGAAGGATTTCCCTAGGGCACCCTAAGCCCTGGGCTGAGTGAGGGACTGTAATATAGACAGAGGGCAGCCAGATAGAGAACTCTCATGCATTGGCCTAACGCATATCCCTACCTTGTCAAGTTGTGAAGGTTTCCTACTAAAGGCTGCCATGAGCCTGGACAATTGGGCTCACAGTGCTTATGTGTTTGCACATTTACTGAGTTGAAATCTGAGCATTTGCATTGCATTATTTATGTGAAAAACCAAGGTACTCTGGGATCCTTGCAATCTAGACTATGTCGACCAGGAGAATAGGGCCTTAGATAATACATGGAATCTGAGCTACCACATACCTCAGTGACATAGTTTCTCGTTATAGCTTCTTATCAGACATCAAAGTCTATCAGGTAAATAGCATGAATTTTTGAAAAGTGCTGAACACATATCATACAATAGACCATAACCCTTCCACAGGAGCGATTACAGAGTTCTTTATGCCTTGTAAGATAATCCCACAATACCTATTTATAATATATATTAGAAGTCTCTAAATACATATTCAGATGATAAAGTGTGTGTTTACCTGTCCCGAAGTACTTATTTGAAATGTTACAAAGAATTAGGAAAACTCCCTAAGAAATATCATATTTTTCTATTCTAATGAAACAGAGAGATATTGTTTTGAGAAGTGCCTCACCTCTCTCATACATGAGGGACTATTCTAATTGTTTTCTTTAATAAGATTAGAAATAGACCAAATAGAATTCATATCCAATACCCAAGACTCAGTCAAAGGAACTCAAGAGACTGGCTTACCTTAAATACATGTCTAATAAACCAGAAAATCCCATTCAAACAGAATCTGCCATCTCTTGCTTTTCCTGTATGCCCAAATTGTATAAATGAACTGCTTGCTGCCCTAGCCTTGTAATGGTTCTGCAACATATACTAATAATATAGTGGAATACATGGGGCATCTATACTTTTGGTAACCTCCCTGGGAATGAGACAAAAATGCCTGTTCAAGGTCAATTAATTTAAAATAGCATAAAGCCATTTGCCTGCCTGGTATCCCTAAAAAGAACTGTCTACTGCCATAAGACCTCAGGTTCCTCCTTTCTCCAGTCCATTCTGTCATATAGCTGCCAATGATTTTCCTTAGGTGCAGATCTAATCATGTTACTCCCTTCATCAATCAACTGCAATGCCTCCTTATTGCCACAAAGATAAAATATGAACTCCTCTGTTTAGCTTTTAAAGCCCTAAACAACCTGGTCCCAACCTATATTTCCAGCCTTATTATATGTTACTCCTCTTTCTACAATCTGTGGTCCTAACTGGCCTTTTCTCCATTCCTCACCAAAGCATTCTATCTCCTATATCTGCATTTGCACTGACCCTCTCCCAAACCGGGAATGCACTCCCTCGTCTCTTCTGTCTCATAGACTTCCCCATTTCCTTCAAGAAGCAGCTTAAGCAACACCTTCTACACAAAGCCTTCCCTAATTCCCCCCAGCTGCGAGTACCTAAACCACAACTACCATGTGTTTATTTTTCTTTTATCCATATCTATCCTGCATGTCTACCTAGCTCTATCTATATCTAGCTCTTCATCCATCTCTCTATCTATCCATTCATCCATCTATCCATATCTGTTTATCTGTCTACTCATTTATCTATCCATCTGTCTATCATTCATCTGTGTTATGTACCTATCTCCTCATCTATTTCTCTATCCATTCATCCATCAATCCATCTCTGTCTATCCATCTTTCTACCTGTCTATCCATTGATCTATGTATGTATGTATGTTTGTATGTATCTTTCTATCCATCCATCTATCTACCATTCATCCATCTATCCATCTCTACTTGTCTATCCATCTCTATCTATCTATCCATCTCTACCTAGTTAGCTAGCTATCTATCCATTCATCTATATATCTATATAGGTGTGTATGTATGCATGTATCTATCAAAAGTCTCACTTACTTGTCTTCCTGACAAAAGATAAGCTCCTTGAGAGTAAGGATTGCTCCCTTCTTTATATCTACATCCCCAACACCTACCACTGTGCCTGGCAGAGTAACCGCTTAGTATTTCTTTGAGCCAATCACATCTTTTTTTTCAGTTCTTCTAAAGTTGTTTCCTTTTTATGTGGACTCAGTAAGGTTTAATAGGACAGTGAGGGGCCATTGTTTTCTACTCAGCCCTGAGGCCCAATCTGTGATGCTATTTTGTCCCAACCTGAAAGCCCTGTGACTGCTACCCAAGGCTTCCTCCTCAGTTGAGCTATGACCTTCTGCACACCCATCACTCCACTCGCAGAACCCAAATTTTCCCCTGTATAAAATGGTAAGAAGCATCCACCCACATCACAAGGAAGCTGCAATGTGTTGAGAAACTGGAAAGCACTTTGCAGACAAGGTGCTAATGTAATTCTTAAAAGCCTTCTTGAGTCTTCTCACATAACGTGATATTCCCAGTAGACTGGGGTGGGTACACAGGCCCGGTTTTACTGGACAAAGGCCAGAATCTGACTTGAACTCTCCCTGTGGATATCCATCAAAACCATCAGGTCAGCATGTAGTCAGTAGGCAGGAGAAAAGAGGAAGGGGTGTGTGTGTGTGTGTGTGTGTGTGGAGAGAGAGACAGAGACAGAGACAGAGAGACAGACAGAGAGACAGAGAAAGAGAGAGAGACAGACACACAGAGAGAGAGAGGAAAAGAGAGAGAGAGAGAGTGAGAGAGAGAGAGAGAGAGAGAGAGAGAGAGAGAATTGGGGAATGGAGGCTAAATATCCATTTTGAAACAGATGAATACAGATGTGTGGGTAGGACAGTACGATATGATAATCTCCTATGTGGTATATTTTTAAAAGTGTTCAGATTAAGTCCTTTCCCTGCACCCCAATTTCTCCCCAGCCGTGTATAAAAGCTCTCTTGTCACTTAGTCACACAATCTGAAAATCTACCCATTCAAGATTCACTTCAGCAAAACCTGCTCTGTAAAAGCAAATACCCCAGAGTGGGATACAAGCCACAAATTTATTCATCAAGATGCTGTCTCAGGATCACAAAATTGCATGCTTTGAGCTGGAAGAACACTTAAAGGTCCCTTCATTTTACAGATTAGGAAACTGAGGCCCAAGGGGTGACATGACCTGCCCTATGGGTCACACAGGAGGAAAGTGGCCAAGCCAGGATTGGAGTCCATATCTAAGATGCTTTCCCCTGCCTCATGCTTCCTCAGAACCTAATAAGGCAGCAGCTCCAAAGAAATGAAAATTGTATTTAGGGGAATGGAGAAGTGGAAGAGGGTAGGGGGATTTCAGAGTGTTAGTTACTTTAGACCATTTTAGATTTTAGACCATTAGGAGGAGGCCCAGGCCTGAGAGAAGCCTTGAGAGCCCTGGGCACTAAGGCCCCAGAACGAGAAGCGGGCAAAGCAAAACATCCACATCATAGTTTTGCCCAAGGCCAATCTTAGGAATAGAGACAGTGGGTTGTATACAGATGAGAGAGGGTTATTATGGGGATATGGAAGCGGAGGGTACTGTATACAGCTGCAGATAAAACAGGAGTCCCCTCTGCATCTATCTTCTAATTGTTTTTACGTCATCTTCTCAGAATATCTGCTCCTAACCTGGAACTGTGCCACAAGAGAGGTTAGAGGCCTCTCCTGGATGCCAGGATTTGTGCCACTCCTCGAGGTGTGGATGAGGGAGGTAAACAGAACCTTAGAAGCAGCACATGGATCTCACATGCACATATCTTATAGAGAAGGTATCCAGAGGAGAGGGCTGTCTAGGGAGAGTGAGGAGGGTCATAAATCGTAGTCCCTAGAAGGGATTTGGAGGCCATCTATCTCAACATTCTCATTTTCAGATGAGACCCAGAGGGGTTAGATTATTTTCCCAAGATCACACAGGTTGATAAGATCATATATTTAGACTTAGAAGAGACCCTAGTGATCATTTCTGATTCAATCTCCTAACACTTAGTGTGGTGCCTGTGACATAATAGGCACTTAATAAATGTTTTTTGATTGACTCTACAGATGAGGAAATTGAGGCCCAGAAAGGTTGTGATTTGCCCAAGGTCACAAAGGTTGTGACAGAGAGAGAATGTAAATCTCTTAATTCAAAAGTTAATGACCTTTCTATCGTTCTACTCTTCCCCCTCTATATGTATGTATATATAGGATGTCCCAAAGGTCTTAGGGCAGTTTTAAACCATTAACACTTATAACTGCATCAAGATTTTTGGGACACTATACATGAAACATTATATGTATACTTGTATAATATATGCGTGGAGACATATATATATATATATATATATATATATATCCAGACATATATATATATGTATATATACACATATGTACATATAACACATATGCCCCACTTTAAGGTTTGACCTAGTACAAAGTGATTTGCCCACAGAGATAGTGTCAGGACCAGGATTTCAACTAGTCTTTTGACTCCAAACCTAGTGTTCTTTTCACTACGCAATGCTTGGCAGGATTAGAAGGGACCTTGGTGATCATCTACCAAACTACAATCCTTATTTTGCCAGTCAGGTACTAAGGTCCAGAGAAATGGCTTAGCCAAGGCCAAACAGGAATGGGATGGTTAGAGATAGTGGAGGAAAGTACTGAGTGTTATCGGCCGATGATTCCTCCACCAAAGTATAAGCCTCCACAGGGAGGCAGAGTAGGCAGCTGACCGTGTAGCCTGATTTCTGGGTCACAACGAAAGTATCGTTCGGCTCCAAATCTCCACCGTGACAGAGTGAAGCGTCTTTAATCTTTGAGTCCCCTTTTAAAAGGAAACATCCCAAGGAAGCGCGATACCCTGTGCATGTCCATATCAGCTAAGGCTCTAGAGGACAGTAGCTGAAGGCTGCCTGAAAGCAAGATAGGCACTAAGAGGGGACAGAAATGTGAGAGGCAGACAAAGACAAACTACTGACTTTACAATGTGACAGGCTGCTGGCCCTGTTCATTAATCCCCAACGGACTATAGACCTTATTCTCTTATCATCTCGTTCTCCCAGAGCGGCTTTTATTGTTGTTGTCATTGTTCTCCTTCGCGGGCACCTTCAGTCCCTTCCCATTGTCCCCAAGAAAAAGTTCAAACGCTAGCCTGACATTCACCAACAACAGAAATCGCATCCCCATCTACCTTTACAATCTTATTTCCCATGACTCTGCTATTTAAAACATCCATTCACTCCAGAGAAAATGGAACACTTACATTCCTCCAGACACACATATGTACTTCTGCATCCATGTCTTTATTCACACTGGATGAAGAGAAAGAAAGAGAGGAAGGAAGGAAGATAGGGGGAAGAGGAAGGAAGGAAGGAAGGAAGGAAG
>JAQQSZ010008660.1:0-12985 GCA_028646595.1 Phalanger gymnotis
GACTTTGTTGACTTCTTCTGGCTGTATGTTTTGGTCTTCTTTGTCACCAAAGAAGGATTCCAAAGTCTGACACTGAATCTGGGTGTGTTTTCACTGCCTAGCCATGTTCCCAGTCAACTTACTTAACCCTTGAGTTTTTCAGTGGGGTATGACTGCTTGTAGACTAAAGAGTTCTATGTTCCAAGCTTGGAGGGATGCGCCAGCTCTGCCACACCAGCACTCTTCCTTCCCCAAGAACCCCTAACCTGGACTAGACTTAGATCTTCAACAGGCTCTTCACTCCTGCTCTGATCCTCCACTTAATTCCTCCCACCAGGTGGGCCTGGGGCCAGAAGCAACTGCAGCTGTAGTTCTGTAGCTGCCCCACCTCTGCTGGCCCTGGGGTGGTGGCCAAACTGCAAACTCTATCCCAGTCCCCAGCAGCTTTTCCCACTAAATTACGCTATTGTCTTTGGTGTTTGTGGGTTGAGAAGTCTGGTAAATGCTGCAGCTCACTGATTCAGGGTGCTAGGTCACGCTCCACTCAGCTCCTGGTCTGGTTGGTCCATGCCGCCCACGCTGGGTTCTGCTCCATTCAGCTCCGCTCCCAGCTCTGCGTGGGATAGACCTTACCCAGAGACTATCCAGGCTGTCCTGGGCTAGAGCCCTGATTCCCTCTGCTACCCTGTGGGTTCTGCAGTTCTAGAATTGGTTCTGAGCCATTTCTTATAGGTTTTTGGAGGGACTTGGCAGGGAGCTCATGCTAGTCCCTGCTTTCCAGCTGCCATCTTGGCTCCGCGCCTGTGACTGAAATATTCTACTGTTGGGCATGTATAGCATGGAGATCAAAGAGAAAAAGAAAGGTCACATATTTATCAAAATTTTCATATCAGTATGATGTAGTATCAAAGAACTGGAAGCAGAGTAGCTGCTCAGTTATTAAGAAATGACTAAACAAATAATAAAACATGAATGCTATGGCATAGTATTAGAATTTATGAAACAATAAATATGAGGAATTCAGATAAACATGGGGAAGCATATGAACTGATGAAATGTGAAGTAGAAATAGGGAAATATATGCACGATGTCTACACAAATATAAATGGGATGAATAAAATATCAACTGAAACTTTATATTATAATAACCAGAAGAAGAGTTGATGAAGTGAACCGCCCTCTCTTCACTGCAGTTCTGGGTGGAAGACTCTGGATGTAGGTTATTGCATATGCTGTTGGACACAGCTAGTAATGCTGGTTGGCTTTACTATGTTTATCTCTTTTTTTATTCTTTTTAAAACATTTATTAAAAAAGATGCCTCACTGGGTAGATGAAAAGGAAAAGTATAACCAGAAAGGAAGAGGATGTTAGAACAAAAGATATAAAATAAATAAGATTTAAATGAAAAAGCAAAAGCATATGGGAGTAAGAATACAAAAGAAATCCAGTGAGGAAATACCAATGCATCCTAAACTTAGATGTGACCAGACTAAGAAAGCCAGGAAAATGAAAGAGAATAGTGAAATTGTTTTTAGAACTCCGCACAATTAATTATAGTGCAAGAAATCTATCTAAAAATACAAAGATAAAATAAAAGTGAAATCCTGGAACAAAATTCATTGTGCATTAAGTGAATAAAAAAGTTGCTATGCTATCAGATAAGGCTAAAAAATACCATCTCAAGAGAGATAAAAAATGACATTAACTTTAGGGGCACCGAAGAAAATTAAATAATATCTTTATTTAATCAATATGCACCAAGTGGCATAAGCATCACTTCATGAAAATTGAATTATGGTTAATTGAATTGTTCAAAGGCAGTGAAACAGTAATTATAGGGGAATTTACAATTCCTCTTTCAGAGGTAGATAAATCTAATAATGACATAAGAAAAAAGGAAAATATAAAATTGAACATAGTACTTTAGAATTAATAATCGAAACAAATGGCATTTTCTCTTAGGAAATCTTAAAATACATATTTTCAGCACCACATAGTACCCTTACATTAACATATCATGTATTAAAACACAGAAAAAATGAATAAATTCAAAAGAGATAGAAGATTAAATCCTTTATATGCCATAACACTATCGTAATGATCATCATCAATTTAGGGAAAACAAACTATATATATATATATATATATCCAAATGGCAACTTATTTATTATATACTAAATAATAATATCAATATACAAATTATAAAACTATATGAAACCTCCTCTGAATCATTTGAAGAAGTGTAGATATGTTTATTAATTTTGCTAGGTTTTCCCCTTTTCTTCTTCTTAAAAACACTTTTTTTCTTATATGAGATGACTTTATCATAGGATTATCCAGGGGGTAGAGGAGGATATAGGAGGAAATCTAAGCAATACAAGAATAAAAAATATCGATGAAGTTACAGCTTCAAGGAGGCAAAAGACAGGTAGATAGTTTCCATGTGTGACAAAATATTCTTAGCAACTTTTTTGTGTTAGCAAAAATAACTTGAAATGAAGTGAGCGACTATAGCTTAGGGAATGGCTGAACAAACTGTGATATATGAAAGTAACTGAATATTATGGCATGATGAGAAAGGAGCAATATGAGGAAACTTTGAGACATGTGGAAGGCATATTGAACTGACAAAGAGTGAAGTAAAGAGAACCAAAAAAAAATCCAATATATATAATTACAGTAATAAAAATGAACAGAATATTAATACAAAGTCAATTGCTCTGAAATTCTAAAGATGACTCTTGGCCCCAGAGATGAGATAAGGAAAACTACCTTTGTATTTTCCTTGACTAAAAGTACACAGTGCTGGATGGTTATTTTTGGTAGGTTATTTTTAAACTGTTTTTTTTTTCTTAGTCATAAGGGAAATGTAGAAATAAGAATGGGGGGTATGCTTGTGATGGTGTGGATAGTGGTGACATAAATACAGATGTTAGAGACATCAATAATTTTCTTTTTAAATTCAGCTCAGGAAAAAAAAAACATAAAAACTTTTCCTGAAATTTACCTCTAATAAAATCATTAGCTTATGCTTTCCTATACTAAATGGTTCTTATAGTCTAGAAATGTGACTTTCATGATGAAACTTGTGGGCTTGACTTTGGCTGGCATCCAATCATGATCATGACATGCATTATTGCTGTAGTGTTATAGCAGCAATAAATAGCAAACACTCATACCCTCTAATATATGAAACACAATTTATGAATGCTATCTTTTATATCCCTTTTTCGATAGCAATCAATTTATGTTTCATACCATATGCTGATTGATGGTTCCATAGAAGGCTTGCAAAAGGGTAATGTTCACTCTTATTTAAACCCACAGAGTTCATGCAGGGGCTGCAGGTAGACTGCGGCCAACTCAAGGTTCATTCCATCACTTGGGATTAAAAATAGTAATTTGTAATTGGGGTTGAGGGACTGGAATTTTATACCATGGCACTACATCTTAGAGGATATTGGCAAAACTTACATTCCTTTTGTAGGAAAATCCAGCTTAGCAGACAGTGAACAAGAAGAGAGACAGGGACTGGATCTGTGATTTCACTGATACAAAGAACTCAGAGGTGAGGAACCATCCTCCTGGCACCTTCTCTGAGACTCAGTCTTACAGAGTTGCTAAGAGTGCTGACTTGCCTTGGGTCACATAGCCAATGTATGTCACAAGCAGGAATTGTTCAACTTAGGTCTTCTGGCTCCAAAGCTACAAACAGATTTCTTCAAATCATTCCCTCCCCCACATTCAGACCAGAACAGTTCTATCTCTTACAAGAGACATTGCAGGAAAGAGGAAAAATAATCACCCAAACTAATCAATACCTCTGTACATCTTCAAAGGGGTAGGCTTCACATAGTTTTACAATTTATTCCTTGCCCTTATCATTATTCAGTACATCATAATTAAGTTACTCCTTATATCCATATGTTGTTTGTTGGCACTAAACTGCTGCTGCTGCTGATGGTAATGTTATAGACTATGAAGTTTAATTTTTCTGCCTCTTTTAATTTATTTGTATTTTTTTCAGTACTGCCTTAGTTATCAAGAATAATGAGTTAAAACAGGAAGTGACCTGATGGAGTACCCTAACTGTACACCTCTTTGGACTGGCCTAGTATTACCTCTCCCCGGCCTGCCAGGAATCTGTCTGAAGGAGACTCCCAGTAGGTTGATGAAGCTCCCTTTTTCTTCCTGGACCACTTTCTCCATCAACCATAAATGATTCCTTAAGTATAGGAGATGAATGCTTTCTTTGGCTTCCTTGAAGACTTAGCTCAAGTCCTACCTTCTGCAAGTAGCCTTTCCCTGTAATCCTTAATCTTAGCGACTTCCCTCTGAAGTTATCTCCAATTTCTCCCGTCTCTGTCTTATTTATTATAGTTGTTTGCACATTCACTCCAACATTAGAATGTGAGCTCCTTGAGAAAAGGGACTGTTCTTCCCATTTTGTATCTTTAACACTTAGCATAGTACCTGGCACATACATAGTAGATATTTAATAAATGCTGGTGACTTGACTTTATTCAGCATTTGGTATTTGATCATAGGCCTAATTATAGAGTTATAGAATTTTAGAGATGGAAGAGTCCCTAGAGATTAACTAGGTCAGTCCCAGATTTGCAACACTGGCTATTTGGCCCCAGGGTAAGCCTAGGGCCTCAGGGACACCATTCTGCCTTGAGGTTATAACTCAATTTCTCCTACTGAACCAGTCTGCAATTCATCCTTTACACCTGATCTGCTCTCATACCATCCCGAAGCAAAGGAAAAGGAGAACAGATGGACAGCCTGAATGCTGTATTTGTAATTATTAAATATTAAACGAATAATAGCAAGACTTCCGATGAGTGTGGTACATCTTTATGCAGAATTTATAGGTGGATATGGGCAATCTGTTATTGTTTTTGACATGAAAGAGAATTATGATGAGATGATATAATCCATTTTGGGGGTAAACAGCTAAAGCAATCTCAGTGGGAAAAAAAAGTATGTCACCGAAATATCCATTAACAATATAGAAACAGGATTAAAGAACTGAACATGAAATTAATAAAATTAGACAATCAACAAACTAGCAAAAGTTTGTAGAAATGATTAAAAAAACATACCTTTTTAGGTTCACAAAAGTGATAAATCTTTCACAAATCTGACCTCCTTCCTCAAAAATGAAGTAAGGACAGGGAAGCTAGTTTACTGCTCTGTGGCGATATCTCTGCCTCCTATATTAAATATAGAAAATTCTTGGGCCCAGGAAGATATCATTACTTCCATGGTATCTTCCTGTATTCTCTAGTCTAACCTATCTGTTAACCACCTAGCCCTATGGTACACTATCAACTGGGGCATTATATATGCCCAGAAATGTAGTCTTTGGAAAAAGAACATGAAAAGTCACTTTTCTTATGTTATTTCACATTGTTTTTCAGGGTTAGTGGACCTTGTCAGAGCAGAAAGATTGTTGGATTATGATCTACTTGTCCTAAGTTCATACTGAGGTTTTGCTTCTTGCTCTGAGTAATCATAGGTAACTTTCTTTCTTAACCAGACTGGGCCTCCATAGTCTAACCTGTAAAATGAGGCGATCGGACTAGAATCACTAGTTGATTTCTAGGAGGTCCCTTCTTCCTCTAAATCTGTGATCCTATTATCCTATCACCAATTTCCCACTCTACAGTGGCCAAGTGGATTGGTTTTCCTGCCACCCCTCTTGAATAGTTTCTTTTCTGCTGCTTATATGTTTTCCTTATAATATTTATCACTTTATTAAAACAGCTATTATATATATACATATATATGTATATGTATATATATATGTGTGTGTGTGTATCTATATATATCTATATCTATATCTATATCTATATCTATATCTATATCTATATATATATATGTACATAGCTACAAATTCCAAGACTGTAAGTGAAACACATAGAACAAACTTGGGGAACAAAACAGAACACCTTTGATATGTGGAAGTATTTTTTTTTCTAAACTGTTTCTGATTTTACCATTTCTTTCTTGATAATAACAATGAGTTTTGTTGATAATCATCAAAACCACAAAAAACCCACAATCACAATCACTACAACTTCATCATCAACAGCACCACCACCACCAAGAATAATATTGAGGTTCCTATGCGTGAAGAAATCACAGGGTCATCATAGTCCTCATTGCCATAGCTAAGCAGAGTCAGATCTGGGTTCAGATTCTGCCTTAGACACCTGCTGGCTGTGTGACCCTGGGCGAGTTACTTAACCTCTCAGTGTCCCAGGCACTTTGCAGATCTCCATTAGTAGAGGTTTCCTTACCAGGATCTCCATATACCAATAATATCAATGTACAGGAAAAAAGTGATAACAGCTCATATTTATGCATCTCTTTCCTCTCCACAGCCCTGTGGATTATCATCACCATTTGAAATATAAAGAGCATGATGCTTAGAGGGTAAATCACTCAGGATCTCACAGTTACTCCTGAGGCTAGGCCCAGAGTACATCGAACTACCCTTTTTGCCTCTCTGATATCTATGTATACAGGTTCAGAAAGAGGTTTTTATTTACCCTTTTATCTACACACACAGAATAAACATTAAGCAGTTAAGGAGTATAAAGCACTGTGCTAAACACTAGGCAAAAATCCTATTTTGGATAAAATAACACTTGTTCTCCTGGGGTTTAAAATACAGTAAGGGAATGAGAGAGATTCATATGTAACTTAAACTTCATTAAGAAATCCCAGGATATTAGCAAAGGCCTAATGTTATCTCCTCATAAGACTATAAGATTTTGATCAAGAAGAAAATATAAAACAATATCTAGTCTAATGCTTTCATCATCTTCACTTCCTAGCCCTGGATTTCTTCTTAGGGAATCTGCTTTCTGGCCTTTTTATTGTTCTTCATACATGACACTTCAACTTTCTTCTGGGCGTTTTTGCATGCCTAGAAAGCACTCTCTCGTCATCCCTACCTCTTAGAATCACAAATTTCTTTAAAGGCTCAGCTTAAATGCCACTTCTTACATGAAGTCTTTCTTGATTAACTCTCTCCACTAGCTGCTACTGCCCTCTTGCCAGTCATCCAGTCAGCAAGCATTTATTAGATTCCTACTATGGGCCAGTACTTAGAATACAAAGAAAAAGAAAAACGTAGCCCGTGTTCTCAAAGAGTCCATGTTCTAATAGAGACAATGTGCAAACAACTACTTATATACAAGATATATACAGTGTACACGGGAGGTAATCTCAGATGGAAGGCACTAGCTTTAGCGTCCATGTTGGGGTGAGTGGAATGGAGGTGGAAGGACAGGCAAAGTCCTTTTGCAGAAGGTGGGATTTGTTGTGTCATGAAGGAATCCAGGAAAGCCAAGAAGAGCTGAGGAGGGAGACACTTCCAGGCTTGAAGGACAGCTAGGGAAAAGACGCAGAGTTGGGAAGATTGAGTGCCACGTGCACATTGTTCTTCCTTGAAAAATGTCTTTGGATCAAAGACTATGTGGAGGGGAGTCAAGTATAAGATGCATGGAAGGGAAGGTAGGAAAGAGGCAGGTTGTGAAGGTATATAAAAGACAAATGAGGGATTTTATATTTCATACACAGAAATTGCCTTCTGTCTATTTTGTATATTCCTATATATGAACATTTACTGCCCCCCTTCCTAGACTGTAAATTCTTTGTGAGCAGAGATCTTTTCATTGCTTTGTCTTTGTATCCCCAGCATATAGCACAGTACCTGGAACATCGTCGGCACATACATTGATGATAACAACACAGGCCTCTCTTGGGTTAAGCTTCATTTCTAACTTTTCCCAAAATCACAATGAAAGTCTTTCTTCTTCTACCCAAGGGAGATAAGTAAAGCAACTGTTCCCTGGAAGACTCTTGAATTTCTGGTTAAAAATGGACAGCTTGCTTAGTTTTTGTGCTGAAAATTCCTGACTCTGACAAGAACAAAGAGAAACAAAGAATTTTTCTTTAAGTTCAAGAGCTGAATTTTTAATACAAAAAAATCAAACCTGATTTTGATGCATTAGAGCCCCTATTCTCTTTTTTTTTCAGAATCTGGGTGCCATTCTTAAAAACCCACTGAAATCTTCAGACAACAGTAGATCAATGCAAATCAATGGAGCACAAAGTCAGCCCAGGCTGGCTATTTGGGAGGTGACCTTTCCCGCCAGAAAGAAATAAAACTCAGATGAAAGTGTGGTATGAGAACAGAAAGTCAAAATGTCAAGAGAGGGTCAGGAGGCCTGGCAGTGGACTCAGCTTGAGCGATACAGAGCTGACAGATACTAATGGAACTTCCCATGGCATCAGGGAGTGATGAGTAGCTGTGATCGCTGCTCTCTCAAAACAAGTCATGCATTACGGGATTACAGCTCTCCTGCCAAGCTAAATGGCACAGGGCACCTCAGGCTTCCACTAGGCTGGCATGAGGAGCAAAGATGCTTTTTGCCCACTGTTTGCTTTCAGCTCTGGAAGGTGGGGAGCAATAATTCAGAAATATCGTCAAACCTCATCACGCAGCTACCACCTAGCTATAGAATACCTACAATCATTTCTAAAACAACCTATTCCTCTTTACAGGATTATACACATAAATGTGTATGTTAATATACTTAAGTATAGAGATATAGATTACTATATTCATTTTTGAGAAGAAGAATAGTAGTGGATTGAGAACTGAAGCCAAGAAGGGCCAGAGAAAAGAAGTGTCTGGTCCATGATCATATAATTTATTACTACTAGAAGCAAATATAGAACCCAGTTCCAATGAACTTTCCACTGTACTGCTAGATAAAAATCTCCCAGTCTCTGACAGCAGCTGTGGCTAAACTGATCCCCTGTCATCTTGCAACTCTGATACCTGAAAAATGTTTGCCCTCCTTCTGATGGGATAAATGCCCTGTCTTGTGTCAAGAAAAAGAGTCTTGGTAGAAAATGGACTTCTCTTCCAGGCCTGCATCTGGAGCATGTTGCTGGATGATCTGGGCTTCAGTTTCCTCTCTTATAAAGTAGGGATAATATCCATACTACCTTTGTCATATAGATACTTTGAAGCTAAAGTTAAACAATACATATTAAAGCCCTTTAATAGTATGAGGTGCTATAAAGTGAACAACATTTTCTTGTTATTACTTAGGAAACAATTTTATAGAGTGAATACATGATTAATCTGTATTAACTGAGGTCAGGAAGACATCATTTAAAATCTTTGCTATGACATATACTGGCTCTATGAACAAGTTATTAGACCAGTGAATACCCTCACCAGTTCTTTAATATTTTAAGGTTGAAATTGGTTGATCTTTTGCATCTGTGGAGGAAATTTCCATACCAGAATGAGCAGAAGATCCACCATGTTTCAATTAGAAAAAAGCTTCACATATTAGATCTTCTTTTCATACCATCTCAGAGTAAGAGATGCCCCTACTCCTTGCTAAGAGAGAATCTACTTGCTCATTAGATCTCGTCCCCTCTTTCCTTCCCCAACACCTTGCTTCAGGTCTCTCAGAAAACTTCATCCCCTCGCTCCCCACCTCCCAGCTTATCTATGTCTATTTTTAAAAAGTTTTCCTTTGATCATTCAACCCCTACCCAATTATAGTCCCATTTCCTTCCTTCTATATAAACCTTGAGATTTTGTCTGCACTAATGTTCCCATATGTCTACCATATACTCTCTTGAAATCATGGTGATCTGTCATCAATTTCCACTTTTCTCCTAAAATTACTGTTTCAAAGGTTTCCAATAATTGCAAAATCACTAGTCCAACAGCCTCTTCTCAGTCTCTCTCTCTCTCTCTCTCTCTCTCTCTCTCTCTCTCTCTCTCTTTCTCTCTCTCTCTTTCTCTCTTTTTTCTTCATAGATGACTACTATCTGTGTGTGATCTTGAATAAGCCCCTAATGATCCTGGACCTTAATTTACCTAGGTGTACATTGGATTAGATAACCTTGTGGGTCCCTTCCAGGTCTGGCTATGAACGATCAAGTCTATAGAGATGTCTCCCCAATCTATAATCTTTAACACAAGTCTTTTCCTAATTCTATATCCACACTCATTGAATTTCTACCTGCATGTCCTTCATTAACCTTATATTTAACATATACTCAAAGGGGCAATGGAAGGAATGATGGAGTTTCCCAATGAATTTGGGCTCATAGGACATGAATTCAAATCCTCTCTCTGTCACTTATTATCTGTGTAACATTAGGCTGATAAGTTAACATTTCTGAGCCTCAGTTTCTTCATCTCTAAAATGAAAGACTTCCACCATTTGCCTTTCCCCTCCTCTGTCTCCTTCTGATGATGTTATTGCAGTCAGTGGCAATACTACTCACTAAATCTTCTACACTGACATTTTCCAATTTCCTCATGTCTAATATCTAATTGGTTTCAAAGTCTCATTGATTCTACCCTTATAGCGTCTCATGCATCTATTCCTGCTCTACTGTGCCTCTTGCAATCTTCCCAATACAGGCCATCATTATACCCCATTGAACGGAAGCAATTATACCCTATTCAGTCTCTCTACCTCTAGTCTACTTTTCACATTATTCTCAATTCTGTTAGCTATTTTTGTTGTGGTGGTGGTCGTTCCAGAGTTGTTATGGCATACTCATTGGGAGCTTCCCACACTATCAAAATCAACTTTTTAATTGATCAGTTTCTCACTTCTCTACTCAAAATCCTTTAATGGACCCTCTAACAAAAAAAAGGTCAAAAACTTCAGCTTGTCAAGTAAGGTTCTGCAGATAATGAACCACCCTATCATTTTAATCATCTTACATTATCGCCCTTCATACACTGTACATTACAACCAAATTGAACAGTTCACTGTGCATGCCTTTTTTCTGCCTTTAGGTAATTGTTTTTAATGGTTCCTATACCTGGATTATTCCTACTAATCCTTTGGGCCTATTTGTATTTTACTCTCTCTTTAAAGCTCAACTCAAATTTTAGTTTTGTTATGAATCCTGGTTTCTTTTCCAAGCTGATAATCGTCATCTAAACCTCATAATTCACTTTACACTTTTTTTCTATTCTTTCATGAACTATTATTTTGTATTAAGGTTTTGTGTATGTCATATGTCCCTAATTACCCACACTTAAAGAAATTTCCCATCTGCCCCACCGTTATGATAGTATAGAAGCTTAATAAATATTTTTAATTGAACCACATAACTGATTGAATGATGTCGAGCAGACCATATCACCCATCCAGATCTCATCTACCTGTACAGCATACCAGTGCCATATTAGGAAACTGAATCGCATTAATTTGAATTGTCTTTGGAAGATTCTGAAAATCACCCGGCAGGATAAGATACCAGACACTGAGGTCCTTTCTTGAACTAAAGTGCCAAACATCCAAACTCTAATGCTGGGAGTGCAACTCCAATGGATTTGCCAAGCTGTTCAAATGCCAAGTGGATGTTTACTTAAAGGATAATTTTATTTTGAACCTCAGACAAGGCGAGTGCACATATGGTGGTCAGAAGAAGTAACAAGACACTTTCGAGACTTCTCTCAAGAACTTTGGAATTGAATGCATGACATGGGAGACACAGGTACAGGAATGCCCAGCATGGTGTGCCCTCATCAAAGAAGGGGGTACGCTCTATGAGCAAAGCAGAATTGAAGTAGCTTGAAACAACCACGAAATGCACAAGTTTAGAGCATCCACCCCAAATGTTCACATCGACTGTTTGTGCCCAACCTGTGGTAGAGCATTTGGAACTCGTATTGGTCTGATTAGCCACCGTCAGACACACTGTAACTTGACTCTACTATAGCGAGGTCATTTTGGTCTTCTTTGAGAACAACCAACCAACAAAATGAAGGATTTGAACTAAGTACTTTCTAACATTGTTAACATCCTGCAGTTCTATAAAATGAACTGAATTGGTTCTCTTTCCACAACCAAAACAGAGATATCTATAAAATGAATGTGGGACTCATTGGCTCCTTTGGAAAACATCTTTAAAGCTACTTCTAGAGACAGATAATGGGCCACATGGGGATCCTTTACTGAGTGGTGATGTCTCCACAATGTCAACTATCTGGGCAAAAAAAAAAATGCAGTCAATTATACATATGTTTGTAAATAAGCAATGTTTACTAAAGTTTGGCCAAGCCCAATTACAAGTTGATGATCCTATACATTATATCAAAGCACATTTGTTAATACAATTTAAATTGACTCAAGCAGCTTTGGAAAGGGACTAAAAATTCCCTTGACTTGGAGCCACTTGAAGATGAGTTCACTGAGCAAGAAGATTATTCATCAAGTGTGATTATTATAAACTTTAATCTCTAACACTGAAATTTGAGACACATTCCTACTGGAGAAAATAGAAAAGAATCAGTGTAATGGATATTCTTCAATTAAAGCATAAGTTTGTAATAGCTGAACAAACAATGGTATGTGAATTTGATAGAATATCAGTGTCATGTAAAAAAAAGAAAAAATAAAGAATTCAAAGAAACCCGGGAAGAACTATATGAAGTAAAGCAAAACAGAGCAAATGGAATAATTATAATAGATCTGATAACTACAACAAATTAAATGGGGAAAAACACAACTGAAAGGGGGCGAACATTCTAGTTAATTTTAGTAATTAATCTTGGCCATAAAAAGAAGGTAAAATAATTTTACCTTTGTAAATAGAGAAATAGGGAACTCTAGAAGTAGACTGCTACATAAACTAGCAGACATGATTATTGGATTGGTTGGTTTGGTTTAACTGATTTATATATTTATTTATTTTAGATTATCAGAGTGAGTTCAATGGTTTGGATGACTTTATTTGGAAATGTCTATGAAATAAAAAGTACCAACAAATCAGTTTAAAAATATCCTAGGGGGGACAGAGCCAAGATGGCGGCTGGGAAGCAGTGACTGGCGTGAGCTCCCCACCAAGTCCCTCCAAAAACATATAAAACAATGGCTCTGAACCAATTCTAGAGCTGCAGAACCCACAAAGTGGCAGAAGGAAGCAGGGCCC
>JAQQSZ010008661.1:0-12985 GCA_028646595.1 Phalanger gymnotis
AGAACCCCCAACCTGACTGGACTTAGATCTTCAGCAGGCTCTTCACTCCTGCTCTGATCAGCCACTTAATTCCTCCCACCAGGTGGGCCTGGGGCCAGAAGCAACTGCAGCTGTAGTTCTGTAGCTGCCCCACCTCTGCTGCCCCTAAGGCGGTGGCCAAACTGCAAACTCTATCCCACTCCCCAGCAGCTTCTCCTACTAACCTACTCTGTTGTCCTTGGTGTTTGTGGGTTGAGAAGTCTGGTAACTGCCACAGCTCACTGATTTAGGGCACTAGGGTGTGCTCCACCTGGCTCCTAGTTTGGTTGGTGTGCACCACCCACACTGGGCTCTGCTCCCCTCTGCTCCCAGTTCTGTGTGGGATAGACCTCACCCAGAGACCATCCAGGCTGTCCTGGGCTAGAACTCTGCTTCCCTATGGTATTTTGTGGGTTCTGCAGTTCTAGAATTGGTTCAGAGCCATTTTTTATAGGTTTTTGGAGGGACTTGGCAGGAGCTCACACCAGTCCCCGCCCTCCAGCCACTATGCTGGCCTCGCCCCCAAGGATAATAATTCTTACAGTTCTTATCACATAGGGTTTTATTTTGATAAATTTGATTGATGATTAAATGAAACATTAACAGCAATAATAGCAATGATGACAATAACAATAGTTAGTACTTGTATAGCATTTGGGCAGCTAGGGGGTGCAATGGATAGAGTGCCAGGCTTGGAGTCAGGAAGAGCTGAATTCAAATCCAGCCTTAGACACTTACTAGCTGTGTGAGCCTGGGCAAGTCACTTAACCCTGTTTGCCTCAGTTTCCTCATCTCTAAAATGAGCTAGAGAAGGAAATGGAAAACCACTCTAATATCTTTGCCAAGAAAACCCCGAATGGGATTAAGACGAGTCAGATACAGCTGAAATGACTGAGCAACAACATATAGCCCTTTAAAATATGCAAAGGACTTTATCTGTATATAATCTCATTTAATCCTCACAACAGCCCTGTGACACAGGTATTATAATTATTTCCATTTAACAGCTGAGGAAGCAAACTGCAGTGACTATAATCTCCCCTCAAGGATCAAATAGAAAATCTTCTGTTTACCATCCGAAGGCCCTCACACTCTGGCCTCTTCCTAACTTTCCAGTCTTCTTACACCTTACTCCCCTTCACAATTCTGTGATCCAGGGACACTGGCCTGCTTGCTGGGCCCCAAACAAGACACAATATCTCCTGATGCCTGGCATTTCACTGGCCGTGTCTCACTCCTGGAATGCTCTCTCTTCTTTTCTCCATCTTTTGGCTTTCCTGGCCTCTTCAATTCCTAGCTGAATGCTGATCTTCTACAAGAAATCCCCTCTGATGCTAATACCTTCCCTCTATTGATTATCTACAGTTTATGCTATACATATATATATGTATATATAGATATCTTATTTGTACATAGTTATGTTCATGCTGTCTCCCAATTAGACTCTGAATTCTTTGAGAGGAGGAATTGTCTTTTGTCTTTCTTTCTTTGTATCCCTAGTGCATAGCACCATGTCTGGTACATAGTAGGTGCTTAATAACCGCTTATTGACTGAGATATTTTAGGTAGCTTACCTAGGGTCACACAACTAAATAAATGTCTCAGGTAGGATTTGAACTCAGGTCTTACTAACTCTTACTTCCCACTGTGCCATGTAGTTGTATGTGTGTATGTGTATACACACGTACACATACGTATATAAGTGTATTTGTAAAGGGGTCCCTCTTTCAAATTTTTATAATTTCGCTGATTGAAAGAAGGCCTGGACAAAGACAAATGTGAGACCTGTACATTTAGGAAACACTAAGAAAACAGGGCAGCTAGGTTTTGCAGTGGATAGAGCACTGGCCCTGGAGTCAGGAGGACCCGAGTTCAAATTTAGCCTCAGATACTTACTAGCTGTGTGACCTTGGGCAGATTATTTTACCACAATAGCCTTCCAAAAAAGAAAGTAAGAAAAGAAGGAAGGAAGGAAGAAAGAAAGAAAGAGAAAGAAAGAAAGAAAGACAGAGAGAAAGAAAGAAAGAGAAAAAGGAAGGAAGGAAGGAGAGAAGGAAGGAAGGAAGGAAGGAAGGAAAGAAGGAAGGAAGGAAGGAAGGGAGGGAGGAAGGAAGGAAGGAAGGAGAGAAGGAAGGAAGGAAGGAAGGAGAGAAGGAAGGAAGGAAGGAAGGAAGGAAGGAAGGAAGGAAACGTCTTTGGAGATAAGGAGACAGATCTTTGGAGATATTCAGCGTAAAGAAGACCACAGTGTCTTATTACTCAGCATCAAACTTTCATATGACTTATGGGAGAATTTTAGCTGGGAAGCCTTGAACCCCAGCACTGTTTTGTGATTATTAGACAAATGTATATTGCCTTTATAGTCTGAATGTGGCACCTGCAGCTAGGTGGTACAGTGGATTTGGCACCAGGGCTGGAGTCAGAAAGAGCTGGGTTCAAATTTAACCTCAGATAGTTATTAGCTGTACGATTCTTGACAGGTCACTTAACCTCCCAGCCTCAGTTTCCTCATCTGTAAAAGGGAGATAATATCAACATCTTCCTCCCAGGATTGTTGTAAAGCTAAAATGAGATAATAATTATAAAGTGCTTAGCACAATACTTGGCACGTAGTAATTGCTATATAAATATTAATCATCATCATCATCATCATCATTATTATTATTATTATTATTACTCGATGTGGCACCTATACCCACTCCTCTCCCTCTGGGTTGGCTTATTTGTCTGAATGAATACTGACACTGGCAAAACTGGACAGGGAGTTTCTGAAGGGGAGGCCAGCTATAGTCATGACCATAGAGATATAACTCATTCTTGGGGTCCTAGGGGTAGCCGTGGTATGAGGGAACACACATCTACAACTTCCTATTGTAGCGACCTCTACTAGTATGTTTTCCAATTACATTAATCAGTCTTAGTGACGTCACTGTATCAAGCATGAAGCATTTGCTAAATGAGAAGGCAAAAGCAAGCATAATCATAACATAGCATTACTCATTAGAAGGCAAGAGCAGACATAATGAAAATATAAGGGCAGCTAAGCAGCACAGTAGAGTACTGGTTCTGGAGGCAGGATGACTCATCTTCCTGGGTTCAAATCTGGCCTCAGACACTTACTAGCTGTGTGACCCTGGGCAAGTCACTTAATCTTGTTTGCTTCAGTTTCCTCATCTGTAAAATGAAGTAGAGAAGGAAATGGCAAACCACTCTTGTATCTTTGCCAAGAAAAACCCCAAAAGTGGTCTTGAAGGGTAAGACATGACTGAAAAATGAATAAACGATAAAATAATAGTCCACCAATAAACTTGAATCATATTCTCCCACCCATGCATTCTATGTCTGAGGGTGGAAGGAGGAGGATGAGTACACACTTATAGAACTGAGACGCATGTGCTCAGGGTCACAGCTCTTGATCAAAGGCTTGAATGTTGGTGGTCTGTTTTAGGAAACAGCCTTACCCCCCTGCCCTAACTGTTGGACCTGCTGTTGGACCAAGCTGCTTCTTTGCTACTCTAGGGATGATGAAACAGCATGCTTTCAATAGAACAGCATCCCTATGCCTGGCATTGGTAGCTTTCTAAGTGTACTCCCTTGCCTGGGCACTAAAGCAGTTTTAAGACATTTTAGTGACAAGCAGTTCCCTTAAGATAAGAACTGCATAGCTCCTTATATCTGCCCTTTTGGCCTCTGAGGAGTTTTCTCCCTCTCAAGTGAGAGGATTAGAAAGGACCATGCAATCCAGTCTCCATTTTCTTGGGCTGGTAAAGGCACTAAAGACCAATGTAGATAAGCCAGCCAGCTCTTCATACAGCAGGATTCTGTCTTCTCCAATGAACTTTTAGGGGTCACAGAGCTCTCCTCTCAGCCAAACAGAGACCAGAACAGTGAATGAGCCTAGCTGACTTCAGTCAGCTCTTGCAGCTGATTCAGTCTGAAGCTTTGCTCTGTTGTAACTTCCTTTTCTGTGGCCCATTTCTTTATTTTGGTGGCTGCTGGGTCTTCTCATTCTTCTAATCTCTGACTTCTCATTCCCTCTCTGACCTCTTATGACTCAAATGAATGCCCCTTCATGAATAGTAACCCGTCTCTAACCCAAGTTAAGAAATCCCAAATCCTTTGTTCTATCAAATAAAATAGACAATACACAATTTTCCCATAGTCCCCAAACAGTCCCCAACATAGTCCTCTGATTTACAATTTCTCAGTTATATTCTTCAAAATTTTGAAAATGCAGTTATCCTTCCACATCACGGCAGTTATAAACATAGTGCCCCTGAAATCTGGAAAATCCACATAAATGTTTTGGTCCTCCCTTTGTACCAGAGAAGAAGTCTGAATTTTCCCTTTTTCTTTTATGGGGTGTTTATAGTACCTTATTGTAAAATTTAGGTTAAGTATTTGGTCATAGGCTCTGTGTCATCTGCAGGCCTTTACATATCATCCGTGGCTTCTGCAAAACTCCCCCAAATTCCCATTTAATTTGTTATGCTGACCCCCAATATAGCGAAACTGTGATGGGGAAAGTTACAACATAGAAGAGATAACTGTAGATATGAGGAGGTAAGAATATAAAGAATAATTACAGCTGTTTTTATAGCTACCTCTGAACTGCTTTCCAGATTCAGTACATTTATCTGAGGGGCTGCAGAACTATTTCAGGCTGCTTTTCTCACACCGATGTGCTTTGTATAAATGTGCTTTGTTTTCAGTAACTAAAATGTCTACATATGGAAGGGGAAATAACCCAGGTATGGCTTATTCAACAGAAATGATTATTTGGTGAATCACAGTGAGCACAGAGAAGACCCAGCTTTGGACATAAAAGTGTTAGGGGGAACAGAAAGGAAGGTCCAAGAACAAACCTTGAAAGTTCATGAAAGAAAAGTTTTGCTTATTTTCTGCCATGATACCTGGTCAGCCCAGAAGATCTGACTGACTTGTTGTATACCTGTGGCCTGGAAGAGTTTATTGGCAAAAGTGAGATTTTACCTTTCTCAGTAACTGTCTATTTTTCTTGATTGCTTGGAAGTTGGAAACCAAGCTGAGCCCAGTCAGGGGAGCAGAAATAGAAAATCTGTGCAAGTCCAAGATCAGGGAGTCTCCTCTCTTTCCAAAATAATACAGCATTACTTATTGGCAATAAGACAAATTACCCAGCCCATGAGAAGAGGGCATTGCCCCAAAGAGAAGAAGCAGCACCTAGTAGAACAGTGGCCCGGACCACAATGATGGCATCAAGGACTTTAGTTCCAAAGTTCTGAGTTGACCTTAGGACGTGTCTTCTCTACACATGCACCTCTTTTACAATAGTATGTAAGGTTATGCCTGTTCTACCCCACAGATACTGTGCACATTTGTGGGAGAGCATGCCCTAGGTTTATTGGTGAAATGTTATCTTATGATTATTCTTGTATTGTCTTTTGTTTGGAAAATGCTTTAAGTTCTAATGGAAGGGAAGGTGGAGTCAAGATGGTGGAGTAGAGAGCACTTAGCCAAGTCTCTCAAATTTCCCTCTAAACAACTATTATACAATGCTTCAAATCAAATTCTGGAGTGGCGGAATCAAAAAAAGGTCAGGTGAAACAATTTTCCAGGCCAAGACAACTTAGGAAGTCAATAAGAAAGGTCTATCTCACCAGTGGTGTCCCTGGGAGCATGCACAGGGAGTGCAGCCAGGCCACACCTTGGGGGAAGCTGCATTGGTGGCAACAGCTTCATGAGCTCTCAGCCCACAGACATGGGGGTTAGACCACTGGTTGGAAGGAGATTGAAGGGACCCTTTGCTAGTTCTAGGTTCAGAACTCTGTTTCATTGCCCATACACAGCTCCAAGTCACAATCCCAGGGCTAAAAGGAGTTATAGCACTTGCAGCCACAGGGCCCTACTTCAGGGGTTAAGATGAGTGCTTAAAAATTAGAATTGGGCAAGTGGAAGCTAATAATTCCACAAGACATCAAGAAATAATAAAACAGAATCAGAAGAATAACACAATAAAAGAAAATACAAACTATAGTATTGGAAAAACAACTGACCTAGAAAGTAGTTCAAGGAGAGAGAATTTAAGAATTATTAGACTACATGAAAGCCATGATAAAAAAAAAACCTGGAAATATTTCAAGAAATTGTTAAGAAAAAATGCCCTGATATCCTAGAACCAGAGGGTAAAATACAAATTGAAAGAAGCCACTGATGACCTCCTGAAAGAGATCCCCAAATGAAAATTCCCAGGAATATTATAACTAAATTTCAGAGCTTCCAGGTTAAGGAGAAAATATTGCAAGCAGCCAGAAAGAAGCAATTCAAATATCATGGAGCCACTGCCAGGATTCCAAAAGATTTGCAGTTTCCACATTAAAGGATTGGAGGGCTTGGAATATGATATTCCAGAAGGCAAAGGGGCTAGGATTACAACCAATGAGAAGTAATCCAGCAAAACTTAGTATAAGCCTTTGGAAGGAAAACAGACATTTAATGAAATAGAGACTTTCAAACATTCCTGATGAAAAGACCAAAGCTGAATAGAAAATTTGACTTTCAAATACAAGACTTGAGAGAAACATAAAAAGGTAAACAGGAAAGAGAAACAATAAGTGAATAAATAAGATTAAAATATTTACATTCCTATATCAGAAAACGACAATCATAACTCTTAAGAATTTTATTATTAGGGCAGTTAGAAGGAGAATACATAGAGGGTAAAGGTGTGAGATGACTATGATGGAATATCTAAAAATAATATTAAGGGGGGAGAAAGAGGGATGCACTAAGAAGAGGGGAAAGGGGAGGGAAGAACAGGGGAAATTATCTCACATGAAAGAGGCGTGAATGGAAGAGCTTTTACAAGGAAGGGGAAAGTGGGAGGAGTGGCAGGCAACATTTGTAACTTACTTTCATTGGAACTGGCTCAAAGAGGGAAAAATCATATAAATTTAGGTGGGTATAGAAATCTATCTTATACTATAGGGAAGTAGAATGGGAAGGGGGGAGGGGAAGAGGAGGGGAGCTGATAGAAGAGCAGATTAAGGGAAGTAGTGGTCAGAAGCAAAACAGAATTTTGAGGAGAGACAGGGTAAAAAGAGAGAGAGAAAAAGATAAGCAGAGAAAATAGGATGGAGAGAAATACACAGTTAATAACGATAACTGTTAATGTGAATGGGATGAACTCATCCATAAAATATAAGTGGATTAAAAACCAGACTCTAACAATTCATTGTTTACAAGAAACACACTTGAATTAGAGAGACACATAGAGTAAAAATAAGAGGCTGGAGCATAACCTATTATTCTTCAGCTGATGTTAAAAAAAAGCAATAGTAATCATGATCTTAGATAAAGCAAAAGTGAAAATAGACTTAATTAAAATAAATAAGCAGGTAAACTACATTTTGCTAAAAGGTACCATAGATAATGAAGTAATATCAACACTGAACATACATATATCAAATAGCATAGCAGCCAAATTCTTAAATGAAAAGTTAAATGAGTTAAAGAGGAAATAAACAGTACAGGTATGCTAGTGGGGGACCTCAACTTTCTCCCCTCTCAGAGCTAGATAAATCTAACCATAAAATGAACAAGAAAGAAGTTAAGGAGATTAATAGAATTTTAGAAAAGTTATATATGGTGGATCTCCAGAGAAAACTGAAGAAAAATAGAAAGGGGTATACCTTATTCTCAACTGCATGGGGCACTTTCCCAAAAATCAAGCATATATTAAGGCATAAAAACTTCATAACCAAATGCAGAAAAGCAGAAATACTAAATGCTTTCTTTTCAGATCATAATTCAATAAAAATTATATTCAACAAAGGGCCATGGAAACATAGATTAAAAATTAATTGAAAGGTAAATAATCTAAAGAATTAAAAAGTAAAAGAACAAATCATTGAGACAATTTCATTAGAAACCATAGAAATAATTTAATTAAAAAGAATGACAATTAGAAAATCTACCAAAATTTATGAGATGCAGCCAAAATAGTGTTTAAGGGAAATTTTATATCTTTAAATGCTTATTTCAGTAAAATATAGAAAGAGCAGATCAATGAATTGGGCTTGCAACTAAAAACAAAAAAGACAAATTTTAAAAAGCCCCAATTTAACATGAAATTGGAAATATTAATCAAAAGTGATTAATGAAATTGAAAGTAAGACAGTATTTAACTAATCAATAAAATTAGGGACTCTTTTTATGAAAAAATCAATAAGATAGATAATAAATTTCTTAAAAAAAGAAAGAAGAAACCCAAATTACCAGCATCAAAAAGGTGAATTCACTAGCAATAATGATGAAATTAAAGCAATTATTGTTGCTTTGTCCAATTATGTGCTAATAAATATGACAATCTAAGTGAAATAGATGAATATTTACAAAAATTTAAATTGTCCAGATTAAAAGGAGAGAAAATAGAACATGTAACTAGCCCTATCTTAGAAAAAGAAATTGAACAAGCCATCAATGAGCTCTCTAAGAAAAATCTCCAGGACCAGATGGATTCACAAGCAAAATTTAACAAACATTTAAAGAACAATGAATTCCAATACTATATAATCTATTTGGAAAAGTGGCCAAAGAAGGAGTCCTAACCAAATTCTTTTTACAACACAAATATGGTTACTGATGCCTAAACCAGGAAGAGCAAAAACAGAGAAAGAAAACTCTAGACCAATTTCCTTAATGAATATTGTTGCAGAAATTTTAAACAAAACACTAGCAAGATGTTTACAGCACTATATCACAAAGATCATACACTATGGTCAGGTGGAATTTATACCGGGAATTCAGAGAGGGTTCAATATTAGGAAAATTATCAGCATAATTGACTGCATCAATGACAAAAACATAACAATAACAAAAAATATGATTATCTCAATAGATGAAGAAAAGCTTTTGACAAAATACAAGATTCATTCCTATTTGAAGAAAAAACACTAAAAAGCTTTCCTTAAAATGTTAAGTAGTATCTATCTAAAACTACCAGCAAGCATTATTTGTGATGGGGCTAGAAGACTTCCCAAGAAGATTAGAAATGAAGGAAGGATGTCCATTATCACCACTATTATTCAATATTGTACTAGAAATGCTAGTTAAAGCAATAAGAGGAAAAAAAGAAATTGAAGAAATTAGAATAGACAATGAGGAAACAAAACTATCACTCTTTGCAGATGATATGAAAAATCCTTGAGAATCAACTCAAAAACTAGTTGAAATAACTTCAGCAAAGTTGCAGGATATAAAATAAACCCACAAAATCACAAGCAATTCTATATATTACCAACGATGTCCAGCAGGAAGAGATAGAAAAATTCCACTTCAAATAATTGTAGGCAATATAAAATACTTGAGAAGTCTACCTGTTAAGACAAACCTAGGAACTATAGGAACACAATTATAAAACACTTTTAACATAAAGTCAGATCTAAACAACTGGAGAAATATTAGTTGTTCATGGGTTGACTGAGCCAATGTAATAAAAATGATAATTCTACCTAAATTAATTTACTTAGTTCCATACCAGCCAAATTACCAAAAAAGTTAATAGAACTAGAAAAAATTGTAACAAAATTCATCTGACGAACAAAAGGTCAAGGATATCAAGGGAATCAATCAAAAAAAATGTAAAGGAAAGTAGCTTAGCAGTACCAGAATTCAAACCATATTACCATGTGGTAATCAGCAACACAATATGGTACTGGCCAAGAAATACAGTGGTGGATCAGTTGAATATATTAGGTAAATAATATATGGTAGTAAATGACCATAGTAACTCAGTGTTTGATAAACCCCAAGATCCAAAATTTTGGGGTAAAAAATTATTATTTGACAAAAATTGCTGGGAAAACTGGAAATCACCATAGCAGAAACTATAGGTATCTCGCACTGCATAATGAGATAAAGTCAAAATGAATATATGATTTAGAAATAAAAGGTGATGTTATAAGCAAATTGGGGCACATGGGATATTTTACCTGTCAGACTTATGGATAAAGGAAGAATTTATGACCAAATAAGAGCTAGAGAGCATTATGTGATATAAAATAGATAATTTTGATTAAATCAAATTTAAAAGTTTTTTGTACAAATAGAACCAATGTAGAAGATCAGATGGGGAAGAAGAAACTGGGGAAAATATTTTACAGCAAATTTCTCTGATAAAGACCTCATCTCTCAAATATATAGAGAACTGTGTCAAATTCATAAGACTATGAGTCATTCCCCAATTGATAAGTGGTCCAAAGAGGAGAACTAGCCATTTTAAGAAGAAGAAATCAAAGCTATCTATAGTCATACAAAAATGCTTTAAATCACCTTTGAATAGAGAAATGCAAATTAAAACAACTCTGTGGTACTACCCCACACCTATCAGATTGGCTAATATGACAGAAAAGGAAAATGACCAATGTCATCTGAAAAAATTGGGACACTAATGCACTGTTGGTAGAGTTGTGAACTCATCCTACCATTATGGAAAACAACTTTGAACTATGCCCAAAGGGCTATAAAACTATGTATACTTTTTGCCCCAGCAATGCAACTAATAGGTTTGGACCCCAAAGAGATTAAAGAAAAAGAAAAAGGACCTATGTGTACAAAAATATTTATAGCAGCTCTTTTTATGGTGATAAATAATTGGAGATTGAGGGTATGCCCATCACTTGGCGAATGGCTGAACAAGTTATGGTATATCATTGTGATGGAATACTATTGTGCTGTATGAAATGATAAGTAGAATGCTTTCAGAAAAACCTGGGAAGACTTACATGAACTGATGCAAATGATTGGAAGCAGAACACCATACACAGTAATAGTAGTATTGTACAATGACAAATTGTGAATGACTTTGCAATTTTCAGAAATACAATGATCCAAAACAATTCCAAAGAACTTATGATGAAAAAATGTTAACCACCTCCAGAGAAAGAACTGATGGAATCTGAATGTAGATTGAAGCATACTTTTAAAAACTTTATTGTTTTGAGATTGGGGTGGGGTTGTGTTCTCTTTTGCAACATGACTAATATGGAAATATTTTGCATGATTGTACATGTAAAATCTACATACAACTGCTTGCATTCCCAAGGAGTTGGAGGGAAGGAAAGATTTTGAAACTCAAAATTGTAAAAAATGAATGTTAATTTTTGTTTACATGTAATTGAGAAAAAATAAATAAAATCTAATGTAAAAAAGGAAAGTACATTTAAAATAAATTAAAATTTTTTTTAAAAAAAGAGTCACCGCAGTCAGCTAGCTGATCTATGAAATGGGAAACACAGCAATGGGGAATCAGGAAGTAGAGCGTACAGTAGTAGTGGTGCTGTAATCTTCTCTTTCCCTCCCCCTACCTTGTAGCCCCTGAACCCCTAAGGACCTTGAGAGAACTCTGCTTTACAACTATGGCTCCGTCTGGTTTTTAACTCCACAGAACAAGATGCATCTCCCAGGATAAGCTCATCACTTCTAAATTCACCACCATGCAGCTAACTCAGTCCTTGATTGATATCAACTTCCACAGCCTCCTCTCGCCTTTGAATGGAGGGCTGAAATGTGAGGTGGGTGGGCACTAACTCCTCAGATTGCCTTTCCTTAGAGATGGCAGAAACTACCTCTTTCTGTGTGTTATCTTTCTCTTTAGACTGTAAGCTCCTTAAAGGCAGAGACTTTCTTTTTATTAATTGTATTGCTGTCATTTAACACAGTGCTTTGTACACAGTAGGCAGTTAATAAGTATTTATTGAATTATTGGATTGGATTAGAATTTGTTTTAGCATCTATCTCCTCTGTGACCAAACCCTGCTTTGCCAATAAGATGAGTGAGCCAACAAAGAAAGAAGAAATTGATAAAAGAAAGGGGCATGGGACCTACTACACATATAAATCCCTTTGTAAACTATAAAGTACAAAACAAATAAAATCAATTATTATTAGGGAAAAATGTGTTCAGTTGAAGCCAAGAAACTGAATGACAAACACCTCCAGCAATAGCCCCACTGTTTAAATCATCAATGATGGGGAGCGGAGCCAAGATGGCAGCTAGAAAGCAGGGACTTGCCTGAGCTCCCTGCCAGGTCCCTCTAAAAACCTATAAAAATTGGCTCTGAACAAATTCTAGAACTGCAGAACCCCAAAAAAGCAGAGGGAAGTAGGGCTCCAGCCCAGGACAGCCTGGATGGTCACTGGGTGAAGTCCATCACACATGGAGCTGGGAGTGGAGGGGAGCCAACCAGACCAGGTGTTGGGTGGAATAGGACCTAGTGGCCTGAATAAGTGACCTGTGGCAGTTACCAGACTTCTCAACCCACAAGCACCAAAGACAACAGAGAGGGTGAGTGGGAAAAGTTGCAGGGACAGAGTGAAGGAGTTTGTGGTTCGGCCACTGCCCTGGGGACAGTGGGGGTGGTGCAGCTACAGAACTAAAGCTGTAGTTGCTTCCAGGCCCAGGCCCACCTCGTAGGAGGAATTAAGTGGCAGATCAGAGTGGGAGTGCAGAGCCTGCTTAAGATCTGAGTCAGGTCCAGGTTGGTGGTTCTTAGGGGAGGAGGAGTGCTGGTGTGGCAGAGCTGGCTGTATAGAAATAGCTCTGAAAACAATAGTTCATCCCCCCAAGCTTGGAACAAAGTACTCTTTACTCTACAAGCAGTTATACCCACGTGAAAAACTCCAGGGTCAAGTAAGTTGTCTGGGAACATGGCTAGGTGACAAAAAGGGACCCAGATTCAGTCTCAGATCTTGGAATCTTTCTTTAGTGACAAAGAAGACCAAAACATACAGCCAGAAGAAGTCAACAAAGTCAAAGAGCCTACGACAAAAGCCTCCAAGAAAAACATGAACTAGTCTCAGGCCATGGAAGAGCTCAAAAAGGATTTGGAAAACCAAGTTAGAGAAATAGAGGAAAAATTGGGAAGAGAAATGAGAATGATCTGAGAAAACCATGAAAAATAAGTCAATGACTTGCTAAAGGAGACCC